>JASANF010018895.1:0-16969 GCA_030248245.1 Trissonchulus sp. WLG1_4 | reverse complement strand
TTTTCGCCAGGGCCGCGCGGGGGCCCGCCATGGACGCTCAGGACAGGAATCGGCCCGGTCGATCCGCTGGTACACGGCCCAGAATTGACTGAGCTTCGGCACGGGACCGCCGCCGACCGATCTGTGGTAACGTGTAACAGTCAGGTGCCAAGCCCCATATAACAGGTTTGCCTATTTGATACCCGTGCTAAAGTTCACCCACTTTGAACTGGGGCTGGGGCTGGAAATTACCCAGCTGTGGCTGGGGCGGCATTTTACCCAGTTGGGGCTGGGGCTGGATTTTATCCAGTTGGGGCTGGGGCTGTGTTTTACCCACACTCGCAGCAAAGCGAACTGGAAAACGGAAAGTGGTGGTTCGATTCCACTCCGGCTGTAAATTTTGTCGAACTAGGTACCTGCATTTATGGAAATTCGACCTACCCGAATTAGCATAGAAACCTTAGATTCTGAGTATAGTAATATGTTGAACAGAAAGAGAAGGCCCCAATTTAGAAGAAAGAAAACAGTGGAGGCGCCAGGAATCGAACGCGGGCCGCTTGCGTCGGCGACAAGAATGCTAACCACTACACCACAGCCTCCAAGTCTCAAAGGCCTTAATTCTCAATTACAACAGTCTCCCCCATTCCAAGAAGCACTGTAAGAAAGGTATATAAATATTGTAACTGGCTGCGTATGATGAAGCCCAGCCGAATCCCTGATAGCTTTTTCAAAATGATCAGCCCAGAGTTCCGATTAACTAGTAAAGTCTGACCAAATATTGTTGAACACTGAGACAAAACAAAGACAAACAAACAAGACAAAACAAAAACATGCAATTTCATTACGAAAAGAACAAAAATCATAGCCATCAAGAGTTCAGCGAGAGCGAGCAGCTGCTAGAATCACGCCACCTGTTTCCTCTCAGTGTTCAACATTAATACGGCGAATTTTGCATAATTTTCTCAGACAGCCAAAGGACAAGGATAAGACCGCAGATCCGCCCACTCCACACCAAACAACCCTTCACACTGACATTTCCTCGCATGCGAATGCTAAACGTGCACAACGTTTGTTTTAGAATAAGACAAACATACTGTTAACACACACAAACATATATATACATACGTGGGCAGCTAGCCAATTCGGGGGGGAAGCGGGTGTGGAGCATAGATGCACATAGGGGGGGCAGGGGGGGATATCCACCCCCCTGAGCTGGCATTTTTTTTGTGGGGGGGGCTGGGGGGGGGGGCATTTGGTCCGGAGCCCCCCCCATAGCCCGAAATTTTTCCGAAAGGACGTTTTAGCGACTTTTTGGCAGTAGCGATGTCGCCTTCGTATGGTTTTCGGGTCCTTTTTCGATAAACTTGGTATGAGTGTAGCTATTATAACGTATAAAAACGTAAAATTTAAAGCATAAGAACCAATTTTTCACCTAAAAATAGTGTTTTATTGTGAATTTGGTGCGCCCCCCCATTTTGGTCCCCGCCCCCCCCCCCCCCTCGGGGGGGGGCGCCCCCCCCATAAAATTTCGCCAAAAAATATGCCAGCCGAGGCGGGTCGGCACGGCACCCCCCCCCCCCCCTCAGACATCCAGCATCCGCCTCGACCCGCCCACCTTCCCTCTGATGGCCAAAAAAGTGTCTGAAAATGCGTAAAAATTAAAAAATTGGAAAATTTTTCGCCTACGGCCAAAAACGTGATATAGCAATATATATATATATATATATATATATATATATATATATATATATATATATTGCTATATCACGTTTTTGGCCGTAAGTATTTTTCCAATTTTTTAATTTTTACGCATTTTCAGACACTTTTTTGGCCATCAGAGGGAAGGTGGGCGGGTCGATGTGGATGTGGGGGGGGGGGGGGGGGGTGCCCGCCCCGACCCTCCTCAGCTGGCATATTTTTAGGCCAAATTTTATGGGGGGGCGGGCCCCCTGGATGGGGGGGGGCGGCGACCAAATGACGTCAAAAATAGCGAATAAAACATATTTTTAGGTCGAAAATTGGTTCTCTATGTTAATTTTACGTTTTGTGTCGTTCTGTAATAGCTACACTCATACAAGTTTTATTAAAAGGGACCCAAAACCGTGCGAAGGCGACGTGGCTCCTGAAATTTTTTTTTTTTTTTTTTTTTTGGTTTTTTGTTTTTGTTTTTTTTTTTTGTTTTTTTTTTGTTTTTTTTTTTTTTTTATTTTTTGTGTTTTTATTTTTTTTGGTGGGTTTTTTTTTTTTTTTTTTTTTTTTTTGTTTTTTTTTTTTTTTTTTTTGTTTTTGTTTTGTTTTGGTTTGTTTTGTTTTGGGGGGGGGGGGGGGGGGCGGGGCTGTTCTGTTTGGCTGTTTTCGTCTGTTTTCCTGGCGGCGGGAAGAATGCCGCATTTGTTGTGAGACTGACGAATGTAATCAAATGCCACGAGTTATACCAAAAGCACAATGGAATGGGGATTGGCCTCAGTGTGTTGGTGAGTTCGAATAGAGACATTTGCTGATTTTTTTGTGTGTGTAGTGTGTAGTCGCACTTTCCAACCGTTTTTGAGCCATTTTTCAATATAACTTGAAAAATGAATAGTTAACAGCCAATTTTTGGTATGTAAACTTTTAGACTAGTAGATGTCTGTAAATGCGCACCAGTTCATCGTTACGTCAGCTCCAGATCCAGTTTCTTTCTGTGCAAGCATTTCTTTCTGTACATTCGCTTATGGATACGGATACGGACATGTATGAACTTCTTTTTACTTTTTCAGATAATCAGCCTCCTGAGTTTCCTACTTGTCCGCAGACTCCTCTAATAATTCCAATCTTACTCCATGGTTCTCCCAGTCCCACCTCTCTGCCTATCCCTACCGCTACTGACAATAGTGAATCATTCAGTGTCACCATTAATCCGTCTAATCCTGAATGGGATTATCTCATTAATTGGGCTAATTCTGATTTGGTGGATACGAATAACAGTGTCACCATTGTGGCTGAAGATGCGGCAGGCTTGTCTGCTAGCTGCACTGTGCCGATAGCATTTCAGGGTACTAGATTTTATTGTGTAGAATCTGTAGATTCTATCGTTTTTTTTAATTATGGCCTTGTCATATTTTAATATTAGGTGGATTAGATTACTTAGTTAAACTTCATCGCTCAACAATCAACGTGGGATCAACTTCAAGTTAAGGGCTATTCACACAAGAGAGCATGAGCGGACGCATGAGCGGACGCATGAGCGGGCGCATCAGCGGCCGCATGAGCGGGCGCACACGCACAGCCTACTGCATTGCGTGAAATAATGCAGCAGGCAGTGTGAGAATAGAATGCGCCAGCTCATGCTCCATGGCGTGCGCCATGGCGTACGGCGCACGCCATGGAGCAAAATGCGCCCTCGTGTGAAAAGGCCTTTACAAAATTTTGTAAATGGATGACGATAATGCAGTTTAGGTTTTCTGCACAGTTACGTAAAATTTAGTCAATGTTGATCAATCGGTCAATGTTTATGTTGAGTTACTGAAGTTAATCTAGTTAGTCTACTCCAGTTATTATAATTTTTGAAAAGGTTCTAAGGACTGGAGTTTAAATCCCTAGTAATAGTGTTTTTTCAATTTCAAATATTTTTGCCATTATTTTGTACTGGAAAATAGGACCAGTTTAGAGTGACGGGCTGCCTGTTCTTCGTGATCAGCAAGGCATTGTTACCGGCAGACATTTTTTGTTTTAGCCGATCGACCATTCGTGTCCGTTCACTGTCCCAGCGAGGTGTTAGTCGATTTCATCAAAATACCAAAAGAAACAAATCTAGTTGAGGCCCGGTTTCCCGACATTCATGTTGAACGGACAACTGCTTGGCGTAATGAGCTGATATACGATCCACCGCAAGCCACCGTAGTTGAACTCGACCGTGCATATACTGTGACCGTAACTGCTTTTGACCAAATGGGCAATAACGACAGTTGTCAGTTTCGATACATTGCAAAAGGTAGATTTGGTTTGAATTTAATATGAGTTTGTATTTTTATGCAGTACCGTACAGAATACTGGTATTCTTAGGGCCTATTCCTTTACCGGATTAAACGGACGACTTATTTTAGTCCGAGGTTTAGGAACGACAAATCGTACTAAACGGCCTAAACAGTTTAAAATTAGTCAGCGGCTTAATTTTAGTCCGACCCCATTCCTAAACTACCACTGGACTAAACGGATAACCCTTTAATCCGGTAAAGGAATAGGCCCTTAGTTTCGCTGTTTGAGATGGAGTTGCATTTTGACTAGTTTTTGTTAAAGCTGACTATCCCAAATTTACTTAATTATTGTGAACCTATTTTTTCATTGTAGTTTTGAGCAAAACAATGAAATCGTTCGCGCTTATGAAATTTAAAATGAACATAAGTTGTTCAACGGTATGGTAGCGGAATGTCAACGTGCATGCATTTGCATGAGTTCTATTTTGGAGGATGTTTTCGTTGCTTTTCATTTTAGCTGCCAACTGCCCAGAATGGACCCTTCCCGAAGTCCGCGGCACCAGCTTCGTTTGTGACCACAGCAATGTTTGCGCGCTGGCAGAGTGTCCCTCCGACCGTGCCATACTGACTCCCAAAGTGGCCGGTCGAATTGCATTCGTTTGTCCGAACAACAGCAGCGCCTGGCGTGGCCAATTGCACCTCAGCGGACGGGTCATTCCGCGAACTCGACCTTTGCCGGCATGCGTTGGTGCGTCTGTGCTGGGTCTATTGTGCTATGTTTGTTGTAGCTCTAGTACCAAGAGCACTAGAAAGGGAATTAGCTCTAGTACTAAAAAGGGTCAAGATTAAGTTGAGTCTACATCGAATCAGTACTCAGTTGTTCTCTTTTGTCTTTTTTTACGCAAGGTATATTCTTTGCGCGTGTGATCTATCAATAAATCATTTAGTAGATTGTTGTATACAAAGCCCAAATAATGCCCTTTTAGTGACTGTAATTTTGCTCCGTGTGTTTACGAAATATACGTTCTCCGCGTGGTATCGAATAGTGGCCGCTCAACAGGAAAGTGAGTGACGTACTCTTCCTTCGTTTGTGTCAAATTAAAAAAGTTAGCGTTTGTTGCTCGTTGTTTATGCGACTTCATTACTACAAAGTGTACCTAGTTGTGTATCACTCCTGTTGAGTGTGACACTATTATGTACTCTTGCTATATGTAAATTTGTTATTCTTTCTATTTTCAGACCTCCTTCCGCCATCCCTGCATTTCTACCTGGACATCATGTATCAGCCAATCAAACTGACTGCAGCTTGTATCGCCGACTACCGCAATAAACTGGAAGACATGGTGACTCACTTATTTCACGGGGAGTGCAAGAAAGTGCTCAAACGAGTCAACTTGCCCTATCAGTTGGATGTTTTTGCGGGGCTGGAGACGCCGAAAGCAGAACAGGTGAGGTGTGAATAGGAAAGAGTAAAGTGAAATTACAAATACTATGATACCAACGGGGCTGCCAGTTTGTGAAAGTTGCACTGTTTTATAACTGAAATTAACCAACGTACCTACATGATTGTGTCTCACCCTCTTAAAGAGGAGTCGTCAAAGCCTCGTCACTGCCTATTACAAAATGCAGGCAAATGCGGTCGTCGAAATCGGCCTATTTGTGTAAAAAAACTAGGCCGATTTTGACAAGCGTATGTATCTGCGTTCTGTCATAAGCAGGCAGCAGAGTGTTTCTCTTATTCAATAAGAGGGAGATGCTATTATGCACACTTGATAATATACTTACGCAGCCTTGTAATCTGCACAGAACTTTATCATGGTAGTGCTGGTTTCGAAGTGTTATTATGTTATTGTGTCTTTTGAATTTCCTTGCAGCCTATCACATTCCGGATCAACATGACTCTGAGTACCAACGATTCCATTGTGAACATCGACGGCCCCCGGCTCTGCGTCCAGCAGTTTCAGAATGTCGTTCGCAAAAGCACCCATTTCAGTCGCACGTCCTCCAAAGGATGCCCGCGGCTTTCCGGTCAGTTCATTAACAGTTTACTGTGCATAGTTTCAGAAATGACAAGTGTGTGGTGTTTGTTGTTGGTGTTGTTTGTGGGTGTGTGGGGTTGGGGGTTGGGTGGTTGGGGGTTGGTGGGGGGTTTTGGGGTGTGGTGGTTTTGGGTGTTATTGGTTAGGGTTTGGGTATGTGTTATATGTGTTTAGCTGGTATTAGGTGTGTTTTATTTGTGGGTTGTGGGGTTTTGGTTTATAGGTTATTTGTAGTGGGTGGGGGGTGGGGGGGTGGGGGGGTTTTGGTAAAGTTGTTGTTTTGTTGTTGATTGATTTTTTTCTTTGTTGTCGTTCCCTCGGTAGGGGTTCGTCTCTGGTGAGGTTCGGTCTCTAGTTGGAGAGATGTTGGATGAGGTGAAATATTTTATTTTTGGGGGTATTTTTTATTTTTTCCTCTTGGAGGGGAGGGGAAGGGTTGCTTCTGTCTTTTATATATTTATTAGGTAACGTTATACATATATAATATGAAGTGAGAGATGGAGGGGAGAGGGGGAGAAGATATGTTTGGGTTCATATGGGTGTAGAATAGGAGGGGGGGAAAATCGCTTTTTCCTAGCTAAATTTGTGATGTTAAGTGCTTGAAGGTTTCTGTATATTTATATTTATAAGTGGGTATATGTCTAATCTATATATCCTTCTTTATTTTTATTTTATTAAACGCGAAGTATATTGACGATATTTTTTTTCTTTGTTTTGGTTTTAAAACTAATCATAATAAGTGTAGATTAGGGGTGCCTTCTTTTCTTGTTGGTGGTGGGGTTGGTGCGGTCTGGCTGGTTGGGGTTTTGGGCTTTTTGCTTTTAAATCGGTGTATATGTTTTTTTTGGTATAGGTGTGGGGGTAGGGTACGAGTTTTCCGCCCTCCCATAGCGGCTATTTTTTTTTATTAATAATTTTTTTTTTTGTTTGGTTGTTTTCTTCTTCGTTTGTCCTCTTGGGGTTTTCGGTGTTGTTGGGGGTGGGTTGGGGGTTTCGGCTGGTTTTGGGTTGTTTCGTGTGGTCGGTATGAAATCGGGTGTGGCGTCGGTTCCCTTGAAAGCGTTTTTCCGCGTTCCTATGATAGGCGGCCATAAACGTGTAATATCAATGGCAGCTGTCGTATGATTTGGTTGCCATCTTAGCGCGTACCAATATAGACTGCACACTGATAGATAAACTCGTGCAGTGTATTTAGGAGATGCAGCAGTCTATTTGGTTTGTTGTCTATCTATCCGATTAACTTTGATGACTTTTAACGCGAAAACAATTCTACTTTGACATGTAAATCAGAACTATTTAAAATTCACTGTTGATGAAATGGTGTGAGATTTTATTCAACATAAATAACAGCTGTGGCAAACACTAACTAACAGATGATAGTTTAGGTTGTTTTCTGAGATTACCTTCGCAAATGAGTCCGGTCGCTGTGCGCCTGTCCTTACGCTAATGCATGCTGCGCAACATATCGGTCTCAACTATGTTTTTTTATTAAATGACCTAGGCGCGTCTGCGTCGTTTAACATTTGATAAAAACGCAGGTAACCGACATGGCTGCGTTTGCACGCATTTGAGCCACGAGACGCATTTGTGTAACCAGGAGTAGGTATATGATAGTGTCTCACTCTTTTAGACACCATCATGTGCTCGCTACAAAAATGAAGCGCTGGCGACGTTCTTGTTCCGATAATATGAAGCTGAAAGAAACATAAGAAATTACATGAAAAAAACTTAATATCAGTGCTTTTTAGGTTTGGGTCAGGAAATAATTGTGAATACAAAAGAAAGCTGTAGTCCTATTCAACTGAAAATAAGCTTGTCTCGCAAAGCTGCCAAATTTTCCTGCCGTAAGTTGCTTTGGGCCTGTTCACAAATTCGGATTAACTGGATTAGATTAACTGCATTAGCATAACTCAACAAAGAAGCACGAGACCTGTTTCAAATTAGACACAGTTGCTCCTCTGTGTTAATTGCATAAACATGCAAATTCTTAAAAAGATACTCAAATTATATGTCGAGTTATTGTAGTTAATTCAGTTAATCTAATCTCGTTAATCCGAATTTGTGAACAGCCTCTTTGTAATTACTAGAGCGTAATCAGTTGTGTGCGTGAATGTTTAACGGTGTTACTTGACTGCTATAGGTTCAACACTGTAATATTTGTGGACATTTTTACGCATGGTGAATTTGGTTATGGTCGACACTCAATAATTGCTGGAAGTTTGAAATTGGCGTGTTAGTTAAGCTTTTTAACTTGCTTAGTCAGACTGATTACTCAGTTTGATTACTCCAAGGCATAATAGGAGAGCCTTGCACTCTTCTTATTTTGCCCTGAAGCGGCCGTATGGCCCCCTTATGTACGGTTTATATGGTACCCATCGCTTCCCCCTCATTTCAGTATATTATTCTTCTTCTTCTTCTTCTTGCACCCTACGCCCGACGGCCCAGAGGCAGCACGGGCAGGGGCGGGTCCACCGGAGGGTCGGCCCGTCCCACCTTCCGGATATATCCCCTAACGTCCCAGCCCTCCCCCAAAGGACTTCGCCAAGGCTAGGGTTCGGGGTCCCCCAGATTCTGAGACGTTCGGCCGGGCTGGCGGGGCACGACGTCAGCAGGTGTTCGACCGAGTCCTCCTCGCCACAGGATCTGCAGCGACTATCCCCCGCCTTCCCGTACCGATGTAGAGTGTCCCTGGTCAGTAGACTGGTCCCCACCCTGAGTTGAGCCATTGTCACTTGTTCCCATCTGTTCAGGAGTGGGGTGTCGGGGGGGCGGGGGGGGTGTGGTATGCGCAATCTGGCTATTTGCATTTCTCGTACGCGTGCATTGACACAGGCGTTGGCGCTGCCTGCATTTATCGCTACTCCTGCTTGGTTCATTTGCCGGGCTTCATTTGCTAGTTTGTCAGCAGCGTCATTTCCAGCTAGTCCGACGTGTCCCGACGCGTCAGTATATTATTGTAAATCCTAATCATTGATGAACAGAAATCATGCCCAACCCAACCCGCGCTCACCCGTGAACCACGTCCATCCTGCTTGCAAGGTGATATTCATAATTAAGATTAGCATAGCACGCCAGTGTCGTATCTGCTCAAAAGGTCGCCTAAATTCATTTCGAATCACTATGTTATCCCTAATTTGTGATTCATTTTAATATTTGTTACTAATTTTAGTATCTTGTCCCCCTGGAACGTACGCGGATTTGGGTCTGAACGATTGCAATTTTTGCCCAGTGGGAACGTATCAGGAAAATTCTGGTGCTAGTTCTTGTTCTCATTGCCCGGACGGAACGAATACAGTCACGGAAGGAGCAGCCCTTTTGTCTGATTGTTTACGTAAGTTGAAACTGTGATTGATCTATAGGTACTTAAGCCTCGTTTTAACTTGTCTGATTGTTTACGTAAGTTGAAACTGTGATTGATCTATAGGTACTTTACTATAATAAGCCTCGTTTTAACTGATTAATTATTTTTCTATTAGAGGAGGCGATACTGACAAAATTACCTGAGCAAGAGAGCAGTCTTAGATACACCTGGATATTGAGTTTAACACTAAAGTTTGCTTAACGATTACTATAGTAATGCAAGTTTTCAGCCAGAAAGTATTCGTTTCACAAACTTTTTACCATATATTTTTCAGCATTATGTCCACCTGGTCAGTATTCGTCTAGCGGGACTGAGCCTTGCAACTGGTGTCCACAGGGGCTGTACCAGCCTCTAGCGGGGCAGACAAACTGCAACCAATGTCCTGATGGGACAACAACATATGGCAACGGGACAGTAACTCAAAACGAATGTGGCAGTGAGTAGATATTCGGTGGACTGCACTAAATAGAATCAACTGTTCTAATCTTCAATGATGCAGCGGACTTCAACCGATTTATGAAATTTTAGCTTGAGCTAAATCGGTTAAAGCTAATAGTCAGTGAATCCGATTCGGTGCAGTCCATCGACTAATTTGAAAGAAGGGATTTGTTTCTTAATGTAAATATTTTAGATAAATTTAAGCTGACTGTTTTTCTTAGGTGGAATGTTGTATAAAGATATGAAATGAGAACGTATCAACAGGGTACGGGTATCCAAACGGGTCCTGCTTTAACTTTTTCTAGATTCAGTCACTGAATCGTCATTCCTATTCTGGCAGACGTGACAAATATGCGAGCGACAGGAATTGAGTATCTTATTAAAAAACCTATGCCAAATATATGGACGTACATGACATACATGGGTACTAAATACAGTACAACTCAGTAACTTCATACCTCAGGCTCTCGACCAATCGATTATCTGTCGTGATAGCCTTCAGTTTTATTCAATTTTAGTCATTAAGTGTAATTTTTGTGTTATTTTTAGCCTTGTGTTTGCCGGGTAGTGTCAGTCTTTCTGGACTCACACCGTGTGAGCCGTGTCCTGTCCGGTCATATCAGCCTAATTCTGGAAGAAAGTTTTGTTTTCAATGCCCTCAAAATAAAACGACAGAAACAGACGGTTCCGACACTGTGGACCATTGTGAAAGTAAGTACATATGTACTATAAATACATTTGTATTGCAGATTAGGCTTGTTTATACAGAACTTGAGCGGATCGAATTTATATTATTAGTAGCACAGCGATATTTGAACCCAACACAATGAAACTTTGGTTACTCGTTGCTCTTAGTATGTACATCTATATTGGCTGGTGATCCACTTGAGATTTTCATCTTGTGGTTCATTCTGCCAAGCTAGTGGCTAATAGCAGGAGTACATACCTAATAGTGGCGCACTCTATAGAAGAAGAATGAGACACTTTTACGCCGGTCTGTGTTCAGTATCGGGTATTTTGAATGACTTTCTCAACGCGTTTGTGTCAGTTGAACCAGCGCTGTCCAGTTTGTGCAGGCTCAGTACTTTACGGGCAAAGGAACAGTATAAAAGTTTAGACTTTAGACACACTGTTCTGTTCGATACTAGTGGAATACCTTGCAAAAGCTGAAGTCTCAAACACCTTAAGGGTCGATTGATACTTACAGCGTTATGTCCGTTCAGCCATAAAGATTACGAAAAATCACGCCACAAAGATCGCATGCACTGTTAATTTGCTTATTATATATTTTTATATCATTATATAATTTTGTCGGCTGATTTATTGGTAAGTAATTATTGACCCTTACTTTAGCTTTCAAAAAATGCTCTGCATTGTCCTGCCTCAACGGTGACCGGTGTCAGTTCGTCCAAGGGATTGAAATATGCCGTTGTCCGGACGGGTTTTCGGGCATTCGCTGTGAATTCCAGCACCACCCATGCAATCACCGCACGTGCTTCAATGGAGGAACGTGTGTGCTGCAAAAACATAGCGTGCCAAAATGCTTATGTGATTCGAGTAAGTTTATAGCCGGAGTAGCTGACCTTATCATGGTACAACGCCTTTTTAGACCGAAGCTCAGGGTAAAGAGCAGAGGGAAGGACCGTGGGAAATTTTTTATTATTGCACATTGTTACGGCTAGAGTTATTTTGTTTATGGACTAGTTAACCCGTTAACCCGTAAACCGTCAGTGTGAATTGAGAGCTAAACCATAAACTTTAAACCTTGAACCTTAAACCATAAATCACAAACCGTGGGGGGAAGTCATGACAGTCTTGTTTGATCTTATATTTCTGAATTATACTTCAGATTACTTTGGCGTATTCTGTGAGCATGCGCGCAGTCCTTGTGAAACGGGTCTTTGTTTGCATGGCATATGCGAAGCCACTTCAACGATGAACTACAAGTGTACTTGTCACACAGGATATACTGGCGAACGGTACGACGATTTCGTATTAAAAAAAGTGGTAATAGGTTTTATGTAGGTTGTGATTAACGGTAAGTTACTGGTCCGATATCACCAACACTGCATTTTTGGTTGAAGTGTAACTGGGCTAGGCTGGCCCAGCTGGTTGCAGGTTGGCAAACTGCCAAACTGTCTGTCTGGAAAGAATTGGTGCCGTGGCCAGGATTGCAGCGCACTATTTTGGATTGGTTCCGACCCGAGCAAGCAAGGCAAAACGTCTACTACAACGTCAGTCGGTCTGTTACCTCACCTTACGGCGACTTAAGTAGCTCATTTAACGAGCCAGTCAGAAAGTACTTTTTCAACAACACGTTCCAACACGCTACCCCGAAATATTTACGGAAAAACATGACCGACGCCGACGTAAAACCGGACATAACTGAAACGACTAAGTGGGTAATTAGCCCGAAGCAGATCCCTATATTCAAGGGAGAACCAGCTGATGACTTTGATGAATTTTTGAGTATTTTTAACCGAGTTGGTTTAGTGAACGGTTGGGAGAATGACGACAGAGCGAGACTATTACCGGTATTTCTGCAAGGGTATGCAGCTGAGGTTTGGGAAGCACTCCCAACTGTTGTCCAGTCAAGCTGGACGGAAGTAACGAAGGTGCTTAGTGATGTACCAGCTGAGCGTACTGCTAGTTTGTTGAGCTCCGTGTTGCACAGGCGAGTGCAGCGATATGATGAATCGGTGGAGGCCTATGCAAGGTCAATTCAGAAGTTATCGAAAAAGGCTTATGGTAATGATATTAGAGGCAGTTCGAGAGACCGCCTAATGAAGGAAATATTTGTTAACGGACTGAATCAGAATATCAGACGATTTGTTTTGTCGGCAAGACCGGCAACCTTTGAAGAGGCAGTAGTAAGAGCTAAAGAGCAAGAAGGATTTGACGAGATGGATAAGGAAGACAATAGAATTGTGAGGACAGGGAAATTTAGTGAGCCTCAGGATGTGAGAACCGGTGGTGAAACAGTGTACAGTCTAAATGAAAAGATTAAGAGTCAAGAATCGCTGTTAAGGGATATGTTACAGAAAATGAACATGTGGGAAACAGAAAGAGAAAGGAACCCCAAGCGAAGTCAGTCGCCAAGTGGGCAGCAAAGCGAACAAGTGAGTCAAAACCGGCGCACCACAGACGGTAGGCCAATCTGCAACTGGTGTGGCCGACCAGGCCACATTGCAGTACGGTGTTGGCATAGAGGCGGGGAATAACCTAATAGTAATGTGGGACCAAGTGGACCAAACCCTACGCATCAACGATTCCCCGTACAGCTAAGTTCGGACTTTACGGCTAATGCAGGTACACTGAATTACAGCTCGCCAAGACTAGCTGCTAGTATCAAAGCAGAACACGGGTCAGTTGCCCCGAGTGAGGAAGCGGTGCAAAACCTACAAAGCCTGTCAGAACAGAACTTACGCATCTTAGAAAGATTTACTGGTTCAAACGGAAATATAAGACATTGCGCTAACTTGAAGTTCGGCACCCAGACGGCCACACCTGTGCATAGTCTGCATGACGGAAAACGGACACAATGTATGAACCCAGTGGTTTATGGCACAGTTAACGGTATTCCTGCAGAAATGCTTATTGATACAGAGAGTGCTGTTACTATGGTCAATCGTAGAATGTTCCTAAAGCGCACAAGAATTTGTACCGTAAACGGTCTGGAGTTACGGGTCGGAAAGTCAAGTACCACCGTGGCTGCACAGATCATGCGAAACTGCTCGTATGATGTAATACTAGGGCAGGATGCCTTGTTGGCATTTGGAACTAACCTGTCAATGTATACTAGAATCGGAGAGGCAACTTTTGAGGCACCTATTTTCTCAGCTTATGGTTGCAATGGTTCTCCAATTATCCGAAATGGAACTATTGATTTGACCCACCGTGATTGTAGGAAACTGTCCGCGACACCGGTGGAAGAGAATAAAACGGTGCAGAAGCAATCCAAACCTGTAACGCGACCTGCATATTGTGATCAATATGTAAAACCGGCATTGGAGCAGAACCAACAAACACGGTTGCACGCAACGGCAAATTTTGTGGATAGAGGGTCAAACCTGCGCGAACTGGGTCAGGATTCACATGATCGCTTAAAGCCTGACCCTAAAGGTGTAACCGTGTGCTATCCGCGCAGAAGATTCCGTAACAATCGGCAAACTGGCCTGAATGCCTAGGGGACCAGAAGAGGAAACCGCTCAAATGAAACTGTGGTGTGCAGTTCATATGAGTCGGCACGAACATCTAAACAACCTACCGAGAAGCGGAATATACATGGTACTGACCAGACACTAGAGCTAAGTCAGAAGTTCCAGCAGTACTTTGCGGTTTCACGCAACGGACAAAGGGATCAACCAACTCTGATATCTGTACCCAAGGCAACTGTAACCGCGGATGACTCTTTCTTTATACTAGCAGGGCAACGTGCGACAAAGTCCTGCGATAAAACTGTTCTGCACGAAAATGATAATGATCAATGTGAGAGCACAAACAGACAAGCGCTGCGGTACCCAGATCAAGCGCAGCAAAATGCTGCGGCAAAAACGTCGAAAAGAATTGGTCAAAAGCAAGCTGCTCGACGCGGTAAAACCACACGCTGGCTAAAGCAGAGTTTCAATCGCGTGCAGCGATGCAAGAGAAAATGGGCTCAGGCAAGTTGAGAACAGAGTCGAACGCAGCTGCAGTGGTAGACCAGTCTTTGAATGGGCTGAGAGCGAAAGGTCAAGGCTTGACCTATGCGTCGATCCGAACGGGCTATTTCGGTTTTCTTATGCAACGGTTTGTAGTAGTTGCAGCATTAGTAGCCATGCTGCTAGTGTCCCCACTTGCGACCGGGCAAACACGACAGGTGAACGCTGATACTGTGCTCTTATGGGATCACCCACAAGTTTCGTACTCTACTGTATCGTACAGAGTCTATGTCGGTCACCGTTTGAGTACGTCAAATCGATATCAGTGGACTACGTGTGAACCGAGATTTTATGGCCTTTATGAAAGTATGTCAGAGGTGGTAGAATGGATCCGAACAAAACTGAGCATTAAGTTTGTAATGCGGATGTCTTGTGCAAACCACGGCCCAACTGGATTAAACGTTGGCATTTAGCCCGACATAACGACAGAACGGTAAACCAGTCACGATATCTTGCGAATGCAATCAAGAAACGATCCCTGCAGCCCAAAGGGATTCGCTGTGGTTTCGATACGAACAGAGTCAACCTCCCAAGAAGTCTTGCCAACACTGGACAGCGCCATGGCATTCTGAATGGACTTAGTCGATGAAGCTGTAACAATTGCCATTTGTTGAGATACTGTCTGACTAATTTTGTCTGTTCGTACATAGGTAGTTTTGCCTAAGGTCTGCACCTTGTTCGACCATACCATTGTGGTACGACATCCTGCATTAGTAGCTAGGCCGTCATACTTTAACTTACTGTTTATGTCGAAGCAACGTCACTAATTTATATACACAGTTCCGCAACCGTAACAACATTGATGGTCGAACAAGGCATGTTGCAGTGTATCTCTGTAATTCCGTATGGCTACTTTTGTTGTGTATGTATTGTATGTCTCACTGCGTCGTAATGTCATGTTTGCACGCTACCGTACACCTAAGCATAGTATTACGGAGTAACAGGTACTAAGTTAGCTGCTAGACTTATGTACGTTGGTCATTGAGGTAAACCTTTTTAGAATGAGGACATTCTCTTCCAAGAGGGGGACGAATGTAACTGGGCTAGGTTGGCCCAGCTGGTTGCAGGTTTGCAAACTGCCAAACTGTCTGTCTGGATTTAGCTAGCTTTCCGGACATTAAGAACTAAAGTACGTACGTACGGTAGCTAGCGAGTCAGTCTCTGGAAGCTTCTAGAACATTCTAGAAGCAACGTGACGCAAGCGTGACGGCTTGATGCACAGCCAATGAAATCCAGTTACAAGCTGTCAGGCAAGGGTACAGCCAATAAGAAGTAGGCCCGCCTTCAACTAGAAGTTATAAAAGGGGCTGCAAATTCCCTTTGCCGTCAGTTAGGTTAGGTCGGTCGGCTCAGACGGTTGCACCCGCTTCTGTCGCTTTCACCGTTCCACCGCTTACACGGCTTACACCGCTTAGACTGTTGGCTAACACCTCGCTAAGACCGCTAACACCGCTGAGACGGCTAGTACGGCTAATACGGCTGACACGGCTAAGCACGGTGCACACGGTAGTACGGTTAACCCGGAAGGCGAACTGCCAGTGAGCTTAGGTCATAGGTAGGTACGTAAGGTGTACGGTAGCAGGCCCCATTTCGTGCGGTGCGTATATATCAGTGCTTGCTTGTGCGTATTACTGTGCGTTCAATAAAGGTTATTTCCTAATTGTTGTGTGCTGCAATCGTAGTTAAGGGTCACACTTGTAACCGAGCTGAAGCGAACCTGGGTAATTTAGTGCTTCAGAATTTAGGTTAGGCTAGTTATTAGTTACTTCATAAGAGCAGCCGGTTACAGAAATATTATTTTTGCTTTGTAGTTTGAACCAGTCCTTAACAATGTGCTTGTTTGTTCACTGATTTCTGTTGAAGAGTTTGACGACAGTCTATTTTTTATTCAAAGGGGTTTAACGCAGCATAGAACTATAAGCAAAAGTTGAGTTAAGAAAAAAACACGATATACAGACAGTAAAACTTTACCCGAGATAATGTCAAGCGTAGCGTAGATTTTTTTGTATGTAGCGTAGCAGTTTTTGGTCACTTGTCATCCCTGTTACATTTATGCAAAAAAGGAATGATCCTCCGTTGTACTGTCAGTTGGTGACTGCGACTATAAACTGACTACAGTGGCATTCAAGTGTATAATTTTTGATAGCCTTTTGTTTGCAGACTCACTGGCTAGCGGCTATGTTTTCTTGACGTACGTAATATGCTCCAATATCTATCCTACTATTTAGATGTGAATCATTGATTGACTTTTGTTCCGAGGCTGATTTCTACTGCGGTTCCTGTGCTTGCGTCCCGACTCCTTACGGCCCCGCCTGTGATTGTGGAAATCAGGGAGGTCAGCACCGGACCAATGACCTTTCTCTGATATTGTCGCCGGACCCCGAAACCACCCTAGACTGCGCCCTCACTACCTGTGTGCCCTACGGAACCAGCGCATGCCAACGAGTCAACCAGGACGTTTTTTGCATTTGCAAAGATGGTTGGTGTGGATAATTGTTT
>JASANF010018890.1:0-27936 GCA_030248245.1 Trissonchulus sp. WLG1_4 | reverse complement strand
AAAAGACTGACGGAAGAAAAATCACTTGTAAGAAATCCTTCACAATTGTTACAAATCTGGATTTACAAATGTTTCTGCGCAACCCGATTTAGAACATTTGTTGGAAATAGAACGAAATTTCTAAAATTTTCACAATTGTTACAATTGTGAACAGCTTGGCATATGAAATATGCATAAAAATGATTACAATTGTTACAATAACAATTGTAGGTTTGTGCAATTGGGCCCTGTTCGTGCGATAGTGCCCAGTGTATGCCCGGTCGAGGACAAATTTATATATTCTTCTATGTGTGATTTGGGTCACAATTCAGCCAGTTAAACCATTTACACGGACACAGGAGTTTTGACACGGAGTTAAGCACCTAGAACTACGTGCATCTATTAGATTAGGATTTGTTTCCTCATGAGCTAGGGAATGAATTTACGTTAGGTTTTGCTGTTTTCTCTATAATTATACATATTTATTTGTTATTTGACTTGTAATAAAGCCCCCAATTTTCTGTCCTTGCAATTATTCTATTATTGCCGGGGGACTTGGGTGTTTTTGGAGTGCTTTGCAACTATATGAGTGATTCCACGCGTGGACCCAGAGTCTGAGAGAGGGCCGGAATCTAAGCTTAAGGCGTTGCGTTGCTTTGTTTGTTCCTCTATCGTTTTTAAAGGAAAGGAACTATTCTATTTGAAATTAACTATTATTTTGAAACAAATGGTTCACAGCGTTAAACGCTGCTGAACAGCCTGCATAGCCAGTATGTATGTGTGTATTTTCAGCTTGGAATCTGAATACTGCTTCTGGCAGCGTATGTGCATGAAAATTACTAATCGATGTACAGTGTTGTAGTAATGTGCTTTTGCAGCCTCGGCACCGTCATGTTTAACCAGCAGTATATACATGAACCTGGAAAACACAGTTCATGGCTTTTATGAGCTGATGTGCTACTCACATCAAAGCGTCACTTTCGAGCCAGATGGCCCAATGCAGCGAGATGTTTAACATCCTGCTACATTAGTACATTGTTTTGTTCGTGATTAGATTAGTCATGAATAAGAAAGGTGGCAGATTAGGATACGCAGCATAGGCTACAGTGAGTAATAGCAAGAGTACGGAATAGGATAAGTATCATGGTTTCTCCCTATTATGGTTTGGGCCGTGGTCGAATGCGGAGGGCAAAATCCCCCTTTTTTGTACGATTTTTAGGGGGGGCGGGGCACCCCCTCATTTCAAGACCCTTTTTTCAACTGAGGTTGGTTCAACCCTCGCCCTCAGTTCAAGACACGAAAAAAATCCTTCTCCCACGCTCAGTTCAGTACTATGTCTTCAAGAGAGAGAGAATTATGTACTCTTGGTAATAGACCCTTAATAGTCATTTTAGCGTGAAAGGTACATATATGTAGACACCCACGCCACTTCTAAAAGCTAGTTTTAGTCTTGTACTGAAACGCAGGGGTGTACTCACTCGGGACTTTAAGACATGTTAAAGCTAATCTACAAACTGACCGAACTGACCCGCTGACCCATCGACCCTGTACATAGTTCAGGCACGAATGTACACGTTTGTAATCACGTGGTGTTTCTCTGTGTGGGAATGTACAAATTATCAGTTTTGTGATTGTTGCCTAATGAACAGATTTTGCTGCCAATGAGAATATTTGACAATTTATCCAAATGTGATTTAATTTTAACAAAGAATTCATGCTGAAGCGAAAGGAGATTGAACACATAAGACAAAACATGCGCACTTTGAGAGTTCGTTTCAAGATCGAGAGTTATTATTAGTTCTTAAAATACTGTAGTCTTTTGTATTTATGTATGTAGGAAATAATTATCATTTGCTATTATTTCTAGCATGCACGAGGTTCATGAGAATTATTGAAAAATTATTATTGTAATCCTTATAAGTCTGAACACTGCGAATTGACAATACTTTCTTCTTATTGCCTACTCAGCTGTTTCTAATGTTACAAAAAGAGTACATTTCGTAGTTTAAATAATCTGTGTTTTCATCAGGCCAAACGTAAGCATTGTCAAAATCTAAAATCTGAAAAATTGAAGTGTAGTTTTTATTAGCACATTACTTAAACGTATAAACATGCGTCTTATTACATTAAGACAAAACTGACCAAAAATGAAGTCTTAAAAACCTTTTAATTGAAATTGACAAATAAAGTCCTTAAATTAATAAAATCAATGCTATTCAAATTACTTCAAGAAATATTTTTTAATATTTTTTATTTGAATGACGGTAGTTTGTCTTCTAGAACATCATAGATAGATACTTGTAGCAAAATTAGAATTTAACAAGTGCCAAGCAAATTAAAATTAGCAAAACCAAAATTAGCACTAATGTACGACGTGGACGCGGTAAGCACTTGATAGCTGTCGATGAGAAAGTAGTACCAAGAGTACGTGTCGTAAAGTACTGGCCAGTCAGCAGCGACCTCCATTCAACATTCAGACTGCGATGGTCGCACTGGTTGGTACACCTTCACACGTGACTGGCAATTTAGAATTGCACCTAGGTAGTCATTAGGTGTAAACTGCTTTAAGAATACAAGTACATTGCCCCTTTTCCAGGAGCGCATTGCCTGCCTGCGTTATATTACCTATTGGCAGACAAGGGAGTGTCTCACTCTTTCTCACCCTATAAGGTGACAGTTTCTATTCCCAATGAATAATTTTTTCAAACTTTTGCATTTTTTATTTACCCTTCAACATCCACACAAGCAAGTCAGTCACAAACTACAAGGCATTTTGGCGGTGACAAACACAAATCTACAGTAGAATTACATGTAAAACACCATCCGCACATAAACACTTCAACGCTAACACTCACTACGTTAAGATGCCAGAATCAAAATTAAAGACTTGTTGGGTTGTGGCCCAACAGGAACAAGCAAAAGTTTACTGCAAAAATAATCCAGTCAGTGAGCAGGGTGAACGTTTGAAAACATTAGACCTGTTGCGCAGTAAAATCTAACCGCAAACAAAAGTAACTTTTAACAATTTCAATGGTGCATCATTGGAAGAATATGACACTCTGTCTGCATTAGAGTTACTTTTTGCGCGGCCGCCTCAGCGGCCTTTAGTCAATGCATTGAAACTGAAAGTGCATGTAAATCACGCTCAGTTGTTTCAGTGCATCACTGAATCAATAATCGATGTCAATAATCAACAGTGATAAAATAATAGTGATGCATGCACATTTGCAGACTCAGCAGTCGGCACCGTAATGTTTCACAAGCACTACCTATTTCGTTTTTTTGTTCACAAGTACTTATAGCGGTTTTCTGTTTTGATAATTGTATACCTAACTAAGATCTTTGATAGTCAAGGCCGGTTGGCTCAAGTTGTAGTGCGCTATCAGTTACTGAGCATCTGATTTCAAGTCAGAAGTTTGGGGGTTCCAAACCCAACCGGTTCATAGCTTTTGCATTCTGACTATTTACAGTTGCTGTTTTTCAACTTGCGTCTTTTCGTTAGCCAACACTGAGCCTACCTGCCTTTCTTAACGAAGGAAACTACACAGGTTCCAGTGTTAGGGCAGGCCTTCCAGTGTTACTTAACACTGGAAATTTGAGCTACCCAAAATAACAGGTAAGTCTATCTATGCACAGATTCTGCAAATTCTATACAAACCAAGTATAAAGTACCTGTTGCGCTGTAGCGCAACAGAAAAAACATTGCTGCACGATATTATGTTAAGCGTCCCTCTCCATTGAAATATTCGGTTTAAAAGCTACGCCTCGATTTGAGCATTTTAATGAACAGTGTTTTCTAGCAATACTTATATACTGATGATGAAACAGTACAGTGCCGAGGCTGCGAAACATCATTGTTACCACGGTTCAGGGGCGGTCCCAGGGGGGGGGCGGGGGGGGCGGCCGAAATTTTTCCCGACTGAAATTTTACAAAAGGGTCCCCCCTTTGGTTTTTATGGTCCGGCCGGAAAATTTTTCTGATGCGTCCCCAATTGACCAAATTTGGCCTAAAAATAAAAAATTTCCCCCAATTTTTTACTGGGGGCTGCCGCCACCTGCCCCTGCAACTCTGTGGTTAACTATTCCTTGGTATTATCTTTCATCAAAGTCTATACATGAGTACATTATGCTGCATTTGCATGTCTACGCGAGTATATTATGCTGCATTTAGTTGTGTAAACACTGTCTGATGTGACGTTCCCATCATGTGTTTTATTTTCCTGTCGGAAAAATTTTCTAATACGTCTCCAGTTGACCAAATTCTGCCTAAAAATTCAAAAATTCTCCATTTTTTTCTGGGTACACCACTGGTTTTTACTATAAAGAGGCTCAATTCATTGCCCTTGATATGGCTGCGGCTATAACAAGATAGCGTAAAGCTGAAGAACGCTGTTATAAAGAGTGCAAAAATTTCTTCAGACCTCCGCCCCCCCCCCGAAATCGAAGTCTGTGACCGCTAGTGCCACGGTTATGCTACAGTCGTTTTCAAATGAAAATGGATTTGACCGACGCCATTTCATCATCCGACGCGTCGGATGACATCATCCGTCGCGTCGGGTTTTATCACCGAGGCCGTCGGATGACGTCATCCGACGGGCCTGGCTGGGCGTCGGATTTCATCATAGAGTTAGAAATTGGAGAGCTTGCAGGAAAAATTTATGAGGGTGACTTCTCGACGAGTTATGCAAAATTGTTTATAGATTATTATTATTATATGTTTATTAATACTTGAAATATAAGATAATTTTACCTACTGAATTGTTATTTTTAGTTAAAGAAGCTAAACAATAAAATGATGTAGTATTCATAATTTTCACTGAAAGAGCCACCCCTATTTAAAACTTTAGGCCTGACCTTTGTGTAAGGCGACTCGTTGCCGCACCTACGAATGGCCCAAGCAGGAGCGGAGGGTACCGACTATCTAGGGGAGAGTCATCCCTCGCCCGTAGCCTCGACCGCTCCGCCGGCGGGGCTTCCAGGTATGATGAGCGGGGTCTTCCGTACGGGCCGGGGTTGCCGGACACCGACGGGAAAAGGGGGCTTACCTACTCTACGGGGCTAGGCGCAGTAGGCGCAGATCACAGAATAGACACGGCCCACTAAGCCTGAATGGGCTTTCCTGGGCTAGGTAGCAGATGGAGGGCTGATCACGGCGCATACGGAACGCAGAGGGGTGGCAGTACCTCTCTAGGCCGATACTGCCTGGGGACACACGAGTAACTATTGAGACGGCAGGGCTCTACGCCAAAACTGCCCAGAAGCGTACACGAACGAACCCGATAAAAGAATACATTTAATGAAAGAACACATGGGAGGCCATTTAGGCAGAAAACAGGTAAGTATAATAATAGCGAGAGCGAGACAATGACACAGCCACACAGGCTAATAACAGAGTGCAGACTGACTAGTTATTCAACAAGCATCTGTATATTACACATAACCGAGCGTACACACACAGCAGAGCGCAAGTACGTACATAACGATTAAATATGATGAGCGTGAATTCACAATATTAAAATGTTGAAAAGGTAAGTGAAGTGTGAATAGGGAGTAAGGGAGGGTCTCCCAAGTGAAGCCTTACATTTGACAGCTAATTAATTACTGGCTGGTAAAACTCTAGGCGTCGGATTGCATAACCGAGGGCGTCGGATGACATCAACCGACGCGTCGGATGACATCATCCGACGCGTCCGGTTTCATCACTAATCCCGACGCCTAGAATCCTTTTTCATTTGAAACCGACTGTACATTTTTTGATTGATTACATCGTTGTTGCCTATACGCAGACAAAAGTCAAATTCAAAACATACTCAAGAGTACATAATAGCTTCTCACTCTATATTGAATAAGAGTGAAACACTCTCCAGCCTGCCTGTGTTCTAGCACAGGCAGATGCGCTGGTCGTTTTTAGGCTACATGTTGACATTCTATGCAACATGTGACTGTCCAATCAGCGCGTAGATTCCCTGCGTAACACACTTTAGTATATATATAATCGCTGATGCGTTGATAAGCATTAAGATAGGGATAAAGGCTTAATAACTCATTATTTATTCATAGTCTGCTTGCAAAAACATTTAAAAAGGTTTGCAAATATATACCTCTAGGGATATTTTGGCAAACTTTCAGCGAAATTGATTGAGAAACTTCTGAGATATAAACTTTTCTGAATTTCTTCAAAGTTTCTAAATCACTTTCGCTGAAAATTTGCCAAAATATCCCCAAAGGTATTTGCAAACCTTTTTTAATGTTTTTACAAGCAGACTATGAATAAATAATGAGTTATTAACCTTTATTCCGATCCCGTTTTATGATTGGAGCACGTGCACAGGCGTCAGCCAATCAGAGAATAGAAGCTCGCTTCTGATTGGCCAGCCACATGTTGCATAGAATGTCAACATGTAGCCCGAAAACGACCAGCGCATCTGCCTGTGCTAGAACACAGGCAGACTGGAGAGTGTCTCACTCTTCTTCTATATAGAGTGTGACGCTATTATGTACTCTTGATATACTGAATTCATAAACAAAACATTAGACGATGCCGCGTGTAAAGCAGACGGCAGCAAGTATAAATCAAAACATTAGCTCCTTCTCTAGAAAGAACAAAAACAGTTTTAGCTGATAAATTAACATCGAAGTAATTGTCGAAAATGGATTGTTTCATCCAAATATCTTTTAAAACATGTAATTTAAAAAGAAATCATTTTAAATTTCAGGCACATTTCAAAGTGAGTATAGTCTTACAACACTAAAAGTTCTCGGTGAATTTCACCACGGTGGTTTTTAAAAACCATGGTTTAAACCACAAATATAGTTTAAACCTGGTTTAAAAAAACCATGGTTTGAACTGCTTTTCACCAACAATTTAAAACGATGATTTATTAAAACAATAGTTTTAGAGCACAAAATTATTATAATTAAAGGATTTTTCTATATAAAATGAATAATAAATGACATAAATGGATAAAAATGGTGTTACAGTTTTATGTAGCGAATTGCTAGCTGCAACTTTTTAAAAAGTCGTACGTGTAGGCAAATCCCTTTAAAAAATTTCCAAGATACGTTAATCAACATTGACAAAAATCCACTATTTTTTCAAACTAATTTTTCGTTAGCTACTTTTTGGCTTCTGAAACTTTTCTTAGCGGATTTTAGTGCTAAAAAATTTGCTCCGTTTTTTCGGAAAATACGTATGTGTAGGCAAACTTCAAGTTTCAGAAATTGGACTAAGGGTTTATTTTTCACCGATTACTGTCAGCTGCGAAAAACGGTCAGCCAGCAACAATACATTTCTACCCTTCTGTGGGTGGAACAAACACTTAAATACGCGGTAACCTTTTAGAGGAAGCATGATTGCGCGCAAAAACATACATAACCTTGCTTGGGATAAGTTTTTTACTTTCAGTAAAGCAGCTTCTAGAATAAAGTTAAATATATCGCTATTGTTTTTACCACTTTGGCAAAAAATATTTTTTAGTGTTCAGGATTCTATTTAAAACAACAATTAACATTAATATCGCACGCTATATCTCATTTTTCGCCAGGCACAGGTGAAAATTATAGACGTCTTACGTTTTCTTGTCGGAGAAAGAATATTTTGTAAAGACACGAAAATGTTGACCTTTTTACTTTTTTCCTATTGTGCGACAACCGTAGAGCACAATAGGTCTTTAGTTTTGATTCTACAAAACAATTCTAAGCTAGTGTTGCCTCTTTCGATGCATGTTCTTTAACCTCTACTTTAGCATATACGTGCACGTCGTCACGTGATTTGTGCGTTCACAAATACGCGACAAGATTTGCAGTCTTAATGGCTGGGATTCAAAAAGCTTGTTGAAACGTTGAAACCGTTGAAAATTTAGTCAGAGTGCAATGTTTGGCCTAAAATCTTGATCTATGATAATCATGATTTAAGGTGTTCATTATGATTGATTCATTACGTTGTATCACCCTGTTTTACTCCAATGCTAAAAGTGGTAATGACAACTTTTAACTAGTGTACAGTATTTTAAAATAGCGGGTCAGAAGTAAGTCGTGGTTTGGCTTTCACAACGCAGATTGATTGGGTCATAGGTCACCCCAAAGTGTGCGTCGCTGGTTGGAAATATTGACCCTTGAATCTAGTCCAGTTCAACCTCACTTTTCCTTATTCTGAGTAACGACATCGCAGTTGATAGTTGTTTACTAATAGATGTATATTTGCTATAAGTTTGTTACTAAGCCATACAAAAGAAAAGTAAACTCGGTACTACACTGTGCGGCTATACCTATGTGATCGAAGAGCATTAATGGTCCAGTTCCTACAATATGGTGACTAAGGTTTTGATTGTATTCCGTCATAAGTCATTGTTGAGTTCAGAACTAACTGTTCAAACCCAAGCATAATGATGTGTACAAAATACCTACGAATCAAGATTACTATTGTTTATCAAAATTAAGTTTATTAAAAAACTAAAATATTCAATAATTCGTCCACCAATTGTTTACTGTTATGACAGAACGTAGGCTATACGTGTGCATTATCCTTAAGGAAAAAGTTTTCTCAAGTGGTTTACCTTTTGCTTTAAATTCTTCATGTCAACATTACTATAAGTTCTTCCGACTGACATACATTGGTCATAAGGCAGTCTGTCTGACTGACTGTGTCGCAAGTGACGTGTGACGTTGGTGTCACCGAAAAAGACACTTGGCGGCTATTTGATCCTTCACAGATTGTTAAAAGGAAAGCATAAAGTTTCGATGAAAGTTGAACCCATTTGGACCTTACTTAACACTTCTATATAAAGTTGTTATTTTAAAGGTAAAAATAAAGCTTGTTACCAACTTGAGTTAATTATGAATTCATCTAATTCCACGACCACATCTAATTCAGGCATAACAAATGCTTTGGTGCAGATGTCACTTTACTGTGCCATTGGATCAATCACTGTCATTGGGAACATTGTGGTCCTATTGGTCATTTTGTTCAACAAAACTCTACATTCACGGCAGTATTACTTATTGTTCGGACTTGGAGGTAGTAGTATTTCTTTTGTAAATAACAGGTCTTAGAACTTGTATGAAATAACTTTTAAAATGCCCAGCAATTTTGAACAATTGGGCTTCTGTTATTTAATCTTCAACTATATAATACATGAAGCCAAAAAATGCATCATGCTAAAACAAGAATATAGCCAAATTTGATAAAAAATTTAATTAGGTAAATAATTAAACCATAATATAGACAAATTTTGATACAATTATAAACCCGCAAACTAATGTCAAACCTATCCTTTCCAATACCGTTTTTTCTCCAATAATGACTTCAGGTTTGTTATTTTTTCATTTCAGTTGCTGATTTAGTTCATGGTTACGCCTATTTTACTGCGGGAGTGGTGCGAACGAAGCTGTTACTATCGGGTGAAAACAAAGTGTTGGTGCCTATGTTTACGTGCACCAAAGCACCTTTTCAGTTGCCGTTGATATTTGGCAATGAGTGTAGCATGCTGATGACTGCTTTCATTAGTTTAGATCGGCTGATTTCTGTCTCTGTAAACAAATTTTATTCTAATTTAGGAAATCAATTCAGTTATTTATCTATTGGAGCATCTTATTTGACATGTATAAGCATGGTAGTGACTGTGCTAATAACGGCAAGTTTTCATGATACTGAACCAATGTACCCAAAAATTTGTTTCACTACAACATCTATGCCAAGACACATTTTTTCAATCCACTTTGCTATATTAATAGGCAGCGGGTGGGCCAGTATTTTTCTCTACGCTGCAGCACTAATTGTGCTTAAACGCAAATTAGCTGTGACAGAAAATGCTAAATTAGAAGCTAAAGTTACCAGAAATTTACGTATTGTAATCTTTGCTACTTTTTTGATGACAACGGTTCCGTTTTCACTAATACGAGTTTTAGTCTGGGCAGGTTTAAGTGGGCATCGTTTATTTTCAATAATTGCTCCGTATGCTTCGGTAACTTCTGTTGCTAATTCGGGTATTAATGTGTTTGTATATTCGATGAAAAATGCTGCTTTCAGAAAAGCCCTGTTTGGCAATAACTGTACCACAAATTTCAAATTTATGGACCGTGGCAGCTCGGTGGTGCCCCTGTCAAAACAAACTGTAAACAACAGAATCAGCAGTATTGCTAAAAACTGACTGTAAAAAAATGGGGCTGAGCTACACGTGAGAGTAAAATTTATTTTCTGTGTGTGCAGATAAGGCAGCTCCTGTGAAGGCACATCGCAGTTGTAGAAAAATGGAACCAAAACTTTCATTAATTTTCTTAAAAATCCATTGTTACGCAAAAATCCTAAACTGAAAGCAATGGTTAGTGACGGAGATGTCATTAAGGCCATCACAAATATAATGTAATGAAGTATTTAGCCCATAACTTATGGTTAGCGACGTAAAATGTATGATCACTAGAATCAATTGTACATATAAAAAAATTCAAACAATAAAAGATTGAACCAACTTGATGCTTTTGAAAATTGGTAGTTTTCACATTTTGCCTTCAATTTTGGCTTTGAAACATAGCAGAAATCACAGAAAAACGATTTCACGCTGACATGCGAACGCGTAATAGTACCAAAAATTGTTTTTTTTGACTGAAAATTGAATATTTTTCAAGAATATAATAGTGTTTTGATTTCTTAGTTTTCATTGTGTAGGATAGTCAGCTGTTCGTGAGCGAACAATGCTTATAATAAATAAACTTGTCAAACACAAAAAATAAATTTGCAGCTAAATGGAAAAACACAGTTCTTTAATTTTAAACGACAAGAAGTGAGCCAGATAGCAGTAGACCTGCTACACGCCAGTGCTTTCTGCATCGTATTCAAGCGATTAGCGAAAATATCTTCAAAACTTGAGATGCTTAATAAATAATTGTTTGTGACCGGCCGCGAAAGCCGGACTTCGGCCGGCCGGCTGTGAACGGCCGGACGGAACGGCCGAAATTTTGGATAAAACCAGTCCAGAGTGTCATTTCGGCATAAACTTAGCCTGCCGGATTGTTATGCCGGCCTAATTTTGTCAGTCGGTTGAATCTGGCTGGCTGGCCGGTGTTTTTAACCGGCCGTCCGGCCGGCCGATTTTGACTGCTTTTGACGGCACCGGCTTTTTTTGGCCGGCCGGCGACCATCAGGCCGGCCGGCCGGCCGAAAATTCCGGCCGGTCACAAACACTCCCCACATGTATAGTTTGAGCTAAGAAACTGGAAACTATAAAACTTAATAGAATTTTAGAATTTACATCTTCTTCTGTGTGTTCTATAGAAAAACCTGATAACCACAGTGTTATATGTATGTGCACTTTTATTAAACATATGAATTGCCATTGAAAATGACTTTACTTCAGATTTAATTTTATAATATTATGTTGTTAGTTGTGTTTATATTATATATCGCACGTGTTGTGAAAATAAAACTGCATAAATGGGTCTAATAATGCACGCGTTTTGTAGCTTTTAATAAAGCAAGATAATATTCACTGGCCAAAAAACGGAAAAGAACGTTTTGCCAGTAAACACAATCTTGGAAAATTATACCTAGCTGTGATTCAGGCTGAGAATACTTAGAAAAATTACCTACATACCGTATTTCCTCAAATAAAGCCCCGGGCATGCAGGTCCAAACGGGGGCTTTATTCAAGGCGGGGGTTTTATTCACGGCAGAGGCTTTATTTTTTCGTAAAGGTCCAAACGGGGGTTTTACCTATTCAAGGCTTTATATCTTGGTGAAGTTTTGCTGACCAGATGGGCCCAGTCGCTCAAACCAGTTTTTTTATTTTTTTTTATTTTTTTTTCTTTCGCCCAGAAAGCGGTCGAACACAGCTATGTTCAGATTCGCTTCTTTCTTGTGTTGAAGAACAGTAAGGCTACGAACCATTCTCCAAAACAAGAGTATATCCTATTGGTAGCTATTATGTTATGGTGTATGAATGTTTAGTCTAAATTAGGGCAAGTTGTGAGACCTTGACCTCCGATCCGAGGGTACAGACGCAAGAGTCTCACGTAGATATTTGAGTCTAATTTGATCTAGTATGTGTGGCGGGTGCTGTAGTCGTAGTTGTAGTTGTTGTTGTAGTTGGCTCTGTAATTGTTGCTGCTGTTGTGGTTGGAGGTGTAGTTGTAGTTAGTTGTAGCTGTATGTATTGCTGGTGTTGTTGTAGTTGTAGTCGTTGCTGTAGCAGCAGCAGCAGCAGCAGTGCCAGTAGTAGCTGTCGTAGTAGTAGTAGTAGTAGTAGTAGTAGTAGTAGTAGTAGTAGTAGTAGTAGTAGTAGTAGTAGTAGTAGTAGTAGTAGTAGTAGTAGTAGTAGTAGTAGTAGTAGTAGTAGTAGTCGTAGCTCCTGCAACAGCAGCAGTAGTGGTAGTGGTAGTCGTCATCGTAGCTGTAGCAGCAGCAACAGTCGTTACAGCAGCAGGAGTAGTCGTGCCAGTGGTTGTTTGAGCAGCAGTTGAAGGAGCAGTAGTTATGCTTGTTGTTGTTGTTGTTGTTGTTGTTGTTGTTGTTGTTGTTGTTGTTGTTGTTGTTGTTGTTGTTGTCGCTGTTGTTGTTATTGTGGTTGTTGGTGTGGTTGTGGTTGTTGTTGTCGCTTTTGCTGTGGTGTTTGGTGTTGTTGTTGTTGTTGTTGTTGTTGTTGTTGTTGTTGTTGTTGTTGTTGTTGTTGTTGTTTTGGAGGCTTTGAGGTGTTTATTACAGTATTGTGGACTCAAAATTGTAGTAGTAGTAGTAGTAGTAGTAGTAGTAGTAGTAGTAGTAGTAGTAGTAGTAGTGTAGCAGCATCACTCGTTGTAACAGAACCAGTCGTAGGGCTAGTAGTACTGTAGCGGCACAAGTTGGTGTAGTTGTTGCAGTACCAGTTGTACCAACACCAGTTGTAGAACCAATCATAGTAGCAGCAGCATTGTAGTGGCTGTCTTGGCAGTATTCTTAATAAGTTGTTAGTATGCTAGTGGCAGTTGCTTGTTTCAGTTTCCTTCAGGACAAAGTTTCCTGCCCTATCCTTCTCGACTCGGCTCTGCTTGAGCTAAAATGCATCCGATCTCGACTCTACTGTGTATAGATCCAAGAGTACATAATAGGAAGAGTATGACACTCCTCCTATTACGCCCACGGGCGCGCGCCCAATGCGCAGCGCGAAATAGCCCGCCTATGCACGGCTCTGAGGGGGGGGTACCAACCCCTCAACTCAGTACCCCGTCTTCAGTTGAGGGGGGGTACCCCCCTCTCATTTCAAGACACTGACAAGGACTTTTGTTGATGTGCTGAACTGAAGGGGGGCACCCCCCCCCCCAACCGAAGACGGGGCACTGAACTGAGGGGGGGGGGGTAGCGCAAAGACTTTGTCAGTGTCTTGAAATGAGGGGGGGGTACCCCCCCTCAACTGAAGACGGGGTGCTGAGTTGAGGGGGGGTACCCCCCCCTCAGTTGAGCACGGGGTATCGAACTGAGTAGGGGGTACCCCCCCCTCAGTTGAGTACGGGGTCCTCAGTTGAGGGGGGGGCACCCCCCCCCCCCAAAACCGCACATAAAAGGCCCATTTCGCGCCGCGCACCGGACGCGCGCTGCCAGGCACAATAGGAAGAGTGTCATACTCTTCCTATTATGTACTCTTGATAGATCTTATGTACTAAGTAAAAGTTTAACCATACCTTGGCTGATTTGCAACTGTGTTCGTTACCTAATCACTTGAGTTTGTTCTGTAAGGAAACTTATACTAAGTTTCTAGTAGCTTGTAGTTCACCAAGTCGTCGTTGATCTAGTCATAAAAATTCTTCTGGTAGCAAACTCAGTATATCCGAATTAAACAGAGGATATTCATTGATGTGACCAATCTGGAGGTCTGACATTTTTCGCCTTTATTCTTTAGTCGTGGTTTGATACTAAAATACTAACACACTAAAATAGTTTAAAAAAACTAGAACCAATCAGTAGGCAGTGTGACTAAAAATAAGATATACTACTAAGATATACTATAATCGCTAAATAACTAAAATGATTAAAGCCAGCCAGTAGGCAGCAGCGTGTAGCCAACCCTCTATACATAGTAGAATAAAAACTTTGCAAGTACATAGGTCCAACATTGTTATATACACTAAAAACAATCGTCAAATATCTTTGATAAAATATTGTAAAAAAACCCAACTAATGACTACATGGCAGAAAAACGCTTCCTTTAGTCTTCCAAGGGTCAAGCCGTGGATACTCTTGTATTTGCCTTTCCACCACAGCACTATACTAATTTTGTACAACAAGCTCTAAACCATCAAGCATTAAGATACCATTATTCTATTAGTATTAATTTGTATTACATTATTAGTTACTTTATACCATTTTTACATGAAAACTTATCCGAGATGAAACCGGGTCACTACCTGGTGACCTGGGTGACCCCTTGACCGGATGAATCGGTTTCAAGCAGGTACCTATTACATCACAGAACCGCCAAAACAAAACTGTAAAAACAAATTTTTTGGACTTTTTTTAACCAAAAAAAATTTTCTCAGCTTAAAAAAGCATATGTACAAGTACAAAAGTGTACTGAAATTTCTCTGAGGAAATAGTTAAATTTAGGCAGGAATGAAATAGTTTTGTGATACTACACACTGCTATGACCACTTCTCACTCTGGATGGTGAGTCATCTACATTCTTATTACTCACAGTTCATGACAAGAACCGTTTCTACACAGTTTAAGTTGGCCTTAGTTTTTCTGCACCAGCTCTCCGCAGCCAGCCGGCATCCACGTACCGTAATTACAACATAGCACTACACAAGATTCATAATCTAAGAAGTTAATCAAAATGATGCTTGATGGACCTATCCAGAGGAATTAACCTATTAAAGGCTACGTTATACAAAGTTTAAACTCATTGAGGCCGTAGCGAGGCTCCTCAAAGCATGTGTTTCGCAGTCGTCTGCCAGTGTCTGGTGGTTGGCTGCTGGCGGACTGCAAGAAGTCTTTGTCAAATTGAGCTTTCCCCGTGTTGTTATGTCCTGACGCCAACTTTGACCATAGACAAGTGACACACTCCTATTTTTTAGTTTGGGCAAGGGCACAGGTCAGGGTGGAACCAGTTTCAGTATTTGCTGAATCAATCGCTTATAAGATGATGGTACAAGTCGAAGGCAGCTCCGCGAGGTCAGTTTTCAACTTTAACAGTTTTTAGAACTTTAAAGACACAGTGCTCATGTAGTAAATTTATCACACCACCACAATATATCTCATAAATCAGCTGTCATGAGACATGTTGCGGTAGCGTACAACTACTACTGCTTACTTTGTCTCTATTTTTATTTTCAAACCAGTTGTAACAAGTGCAGCTCTTGTAAAATCGTATAATTGACAGAGTTCCTTCCTTAAGGAAATTTCGCGGGCCGGGCCCGGGCCGGGGAGACTTCTATGCTGGTTGGTTTGTTACGTTTTACCAAGAGTACATAATAGGAAGAGTATGACACTCTTCTAATTATGCCTACGGGCGTGCGACCAATGCGGAGCGCGAAATAGCCCGTTTATGTACGGTTTTGAGGAGGGGGGGTACCCCCCCCCCTCAACTGAAGACCCCGTACTCAACTGAGGGGGGTACCCCTTACTCAGTTCGATACCCCGTGCTCAACTGAGGGGGGTACCTCCCCTCAACTCAGTACCCCCCCCCCCTCAACTGAAGACCCCGTACTCAACTGAGGGGGGTACCCCCTACTCAGTTCGATACCCCGTGCTCAACTGAGGGGGGTACCTCCCCTCAACTCAGTACCCCGTCTTCAGTTGAGGGGAGTACCCCCTACTCAGTTCGATACCCCGTGCTCAACTGAGGGGGTACCCCCCCTCAACTCAGTACCCCGTCTTCAGTTGAGGGGAGGTACCCCCCCCTCAGTTCAAGACACTAAGAAAAACCTTGCGCTCCCCCCCCCCCCCCTCAGTTCAGCACATCAACAAAAGTCCTTGTCAGTGTCTTGAGATGAGGGGGTACCCCCCCTTCAAGTGAAGACGGGGTACTGAGTTGGGGGGGTACCCCCCCCTCAGTTGAGTACGGGGTCTTCAGTTGAGGGGGGGTACCCCCCTCAAAACCGTACATAAACGGGCTATTTCGTGCTCCGCATTGGACGCACGCCCGTAGGCATAATAAAAAGAGTGTCATACTCTTCCTATTATGTACTTTTGATAATATGCGAAAGCGTGTGCAGTGCGCAAAAATACACAGGCCGTTTTGCATTGTGTGCATGCCTGACTGCAGTGCCAGCGTATATTGTCTGCCAATCAACATCGACTGTGCGTGTAATTTTCAACCTCAAAATGAAAACGTCAGAAAACAAAAATTAAAATGTCAACTCATTTGGGCACATTATATATAAATTAATGCCAATCTCAATTGCATTAGGTACGCTAAACACCTAAAATTTCTTCACCTGAAACGTTCTCAGGTTTAAAATATATACTAAATTGGACACGTCTTTGAACAATATTGATTTCATTTGAATACAGTACATACCTCTTCTGATCTACTAAATAGCATCACTACATGAGAAGCAACTCAAACTAAATTTAAAAAACCAGTGGTGCATTAATAAAGTACCTCAGAAATATATGTATAATTTGTTGAAAAGTACATTATACACTTTTTTAAACATCAAGACAATTATGTTTCAATGATGAGTGCGAAAATACACAGTGCATGGAATCACACTGACAGCTATTTGTATAAAATTAATTGAATCCAGTCAGCAATGGCTTAATTGCTATGAACCATACAAACATAACAATTTTTAAGATCCGTTGCCGTTACAGTTTTTAAGATCCGTTGCGTTACTGTGTAATGTGTATGCTTTCTTGCATGACCATTGATAGTTCATTGAATGTTATTATGATCTCTAACATTTACCAAAATTTCGCTGCGCAGCAGGTTTTTGAATTGGTTAACCTATTCTTGCCATTTGTGCCTTAGTAGTGCTTAGTGAGAACACCTTTTGCATAAGACTTCTGCTTGTTTACAACAGCAATAACGGTCGACGCGCAGTACTAACTACACATTAACGACTAGCCAACATGGCAACATACAACGGCATATGCAAATGCGCGCGCGTACGTACGTACCACAGCCTGTGTTCATACGGGGGCTTTATTCGAGGACGCTTTGAATGAAGACCCGGGGGTTTCATTTAATGCGGGGGCTTTATAATTTCGTGAGTGTCTTGACGGGGGCTTTATTCGAGACAGGGGCTTTATTCAAGACAGGGGTTTTATTCAAGACAGGGGCTTTATTCGAGGTAATACGGTATGTCGATGTAACTGTTTCGTTTTCTACCGAATTGGCGCACTTGATAGAGGCGGATATACAAAATGAGAAACATGAAGTTTGTACAAACAACCGTGTACCAAAGTTACTTTGTTTCACACAGTTACTTGTTGTGTATATTGTATGTTTCGAGTATGGCGAAAGTATAACTACGTAACAAGCAAAGCCCAATGCAAACTGGGCCTAGTAGCTAGGTTACTGTAGGACCGAAATGGCCAAATTAGTCGTTTCCTATAATTTTTTTAAAGTCCTAGACATAAATTTTGTATTGACTGATGCTTCCTTTATCTCAAACTAGGTAGTGAATTTAATTACTTCCAGGATTATTCAAAACAAGCAGCAACAATAGAGCAAAAGTCCCAGTCTCGATCCTCTACACCTTTCTTTCGTTTTTTTCTTTTTTTTCTTTCGTTCACAAAATAGGAAAATTGCTTTTCAACATATATTATTTTTCAGCTTTATTCACAAATTTGAATTTAAGATTTAAAGTGAATTTAAGATTAACAAACAGTTTTACAAAATTACCAAAAAACCTTGAGAAAAGTTGAAAAAATCTGAGCGACAGGTTAAAGTTTTTTTGAAGGGACTTTTTCCAGCTGATGTTTATTCCACCTATTATATGTTGTACTGAAAACAAACCGCCAAAACTGCCTGTGTGCCCCTGTCAAAACAAACCGTAAACAACAGAATCAGCAGTACTGCTAAAAACTGACTGTAAAACAATGGGGCTGAGCTACACGTGAGAGTAACATTTATTTTCTGTGTGTGCAGATAAGGCAGCTCCTGTGAAGGCACATCGCAGTTGTAGAAAAATGGAACCAAACCTTTCATTAATTTTCTTAAAAATCCATTGTTACGCAAAAATCCTAAACTGAAAGCAATGGTTAGTGACGGAGATGTCATTAAGACCATCACAAATATAATGTAATGAAGTATTTAGCCCATAACTTATGGTTAGCGACGTAAAATGTATGATCACTAGAATCAATTGTACATATAAAAAAATTCAAACAATAAAAGATTGAACCAACTTGATGCTTTTGAAACATGGTAGTTTTCACATTTTGCCTTCAATTTTGGCTTTGAAACATAGCAGAAATCACAGAAAAACGATTTCACGCTGACATGCGAACGCGTAATAGTACCAAAAATTGTTTTTGTTGACTGAAAATTGAATATTTTTCAAGAATATAATAGTGTTTTGATTTCTTAGTTTTCATTGTGTAGGATAGTCAGCTGTTCGTGAGCGAACAATGCTTATAATAAATAAACTTGTCAAACACAAAAAATAAATTTGCAGCTAAATGGAAAAACACAGGTCTTTAATTTTAAACGACAAGAAGTGAGCCAGATAGCAGTAGCCCTGCTACACGCCAGTGCTTTCTGCATCGTATTCAAGCGATTAGCGAAAATATCTTTAAAACTTGAGATGCTTAATAAATAATTGTTTGTGACCGGCCGCGAAAGCCGCCGGCCGGCTCCGGCCGGCCGCCGGCGCAGAACTTCGGCCGGCCGGCTGTGAACGGCCGGCCGGAACGGCCGAATTTTTGGATAAAACCAGTCCAGAGTGTCATTTCGGCATAAACTTAGCCTGCCGGATTGTTATGCCGGCCTAATTTTGTCAGTCGGTTGAATCTGGCTGGCTGGCCGGTGTTTTTAACCGGCCGTCCGGCCGGCCGATTTTGACTGCTTTTGACGGCACCGGCTTTTTTTGGCCGGCCGGCGACCATCAGGCCGGCCGGCCGGCCGAAAATTCCGGCCGGTCACAAACACTCCCCACATGTATAATTTGAGCTAAGAAACTGGAAACTATAAAACTTAATAGAATTTTAGAATCTTCTTCTGTGTGTTCTATAGAAAAACCTGATAACCACAGTGTTATATGTATGTGCACTTTTATTAAACATATGAATTGCCATTGAAAATGACTTTACTTCAGATTTACTTTTATGATATTATGTTGTTAGTTGTGTTTATATTATATGTCGCACGTGTTGTGAAAATAAAACTGCATAAATGGGTCTAATAGTGCACGCGTTTTGTAGCTTTTAATAAAGCAAGATAATATTCACTGGCCAAAAAACGGAAAAGAACGTTTTGCCAGTAAACACAATCTTGGAAAATTATACCTAGCTGTGATTCAGGCTGAGAATACTTAGAAAAATTACCTACATACCGTATTTCCTCAAATAAAGCCCCGGGCATGCAGGTCCAAACGGGGGCTTTATTCAAGGCGGGGGTTTTATTCACGGCAGGGGCTTTATTTTTTCGTGAAGGTCCAAACGGGGGTTTTACCTATTCAAGGCTTTATATCTTGGTGAAGTTTTGCTGACCAGATGGGCCCAGTCGCTCAAACCAGTTGTAACAAGTGCAGCTCTTGTAAAATCGTATAATTGACAGAGTTCCTTCCTTAAGGAAATTTCGCGGGCCGGGCCCGGGCCGGGGAGACTTCTATGCTGGTTGGTTTGTTACGTTTTACCAAGAGTACATAATAGGAAGAGTATGACACTCTTCTAATTATGCCTACGGGCGTGCGACCAATGCGGAGCGCGAAATAGCCCGTTTATGTACGGTTTTGAGGAGGGGGGGTGCCCCCCCCCTCAACTGAAGACCCCGTACTCAACTGAGGGGGGTACCCCCTACTCAGTTCGATACCCCGTGCTCAACTGAGGGGGGTACCTCCCCTCAACTCAGTACCCCCCCTCAACTGAAGACCCCGTACTCAACTGAGGGGGGTACCCCCTACTCAGTTCGATACCCCGTGCTCAACTGAGGGGGGTACCTCCCCTCAACTCAGTACCCCGTCTTCAGTTGAGGGGAGTACCCCCTACTCAGTTCGATACCCCGTGCTCAACTGAGGGGGTACCCCCCCCCCCCCAACTCAGTACCCCGTCTTCAGTTGAGGGGAGGTACCCCCCCCTCAGTTCAAGACACTAAGAAAGACCTTGCGCTACCCCCCCCTCAGTTCAGCACATCAACAAAAGTCCTTGTCAGTGTCTTGAGATGAGGGGGGTACCCCCCCTTCAAGTGAAGACGGGGTACTGAGTTGGGGGGGTACCCCCCCCCTCAGTTGAGTACGGGGTCTTCAGTTGAGGGGGGGTACCCCCTCAAAACCGTACATAAACGGGCTATTTCGTGCTCCGCATTGGACGCGCGCCCGTAGGCATAATAAAAAGAGTGTCATACTCTTCCTATTATGTACTCTTGATAATATGCGAAAGCGTGTGCAGTGCGCAAAAATACACAGGCCGTTTTGCATTGTGTGCATGCCTGACTGCAGTGCCAGCGTATATTGTCTGCCAATCAACATCGACTGTGCGTGTAATTTTCAACCTCAAAATGAAAACGTCAGAAAACAAAAATTAAAATGTCAACTCATTTGGGCACATTATATATAAATTAATGCCAATCTCAATTGCATTAGGTACGCTAAACACCTAAAATTTCTTCACCTGAAACGTTCTCAGGTTTAAAATATATACTAAATTGGACACGTCTTTGAACAATATTGATTTCATTTGAATACAGTACATACCTCTTCTGATCTACTAAATAGCATCACTACATGAGAAGCAACTCAAACTAAATTTAAAAAACCAGTGGTGCATTAATAAAGTACCTCAGAAATATATGTATAATTTGTTGAAAAGTACATTATACACTTTTTTAAACATCAAGACAATTATGTTTCAATGATGAGTGCGAAAATACACAGTGCATGGAATCACACTGACAGCTATTTGTATAAAATTAATTGAATCCAGTCAGCAATGGCTTAATTGCTATGAAATCAAAAAATTAAATTTTTTTTGTTGCTTGGCCGTTAAGTTTTTTTGTTTGCGTTGCTTTGTTGTTTTTTGTTTTTGTTTTTTTGCTTGATCATTGTTTTTTTTTTGTGTGTTTTTATTATCTCTTATATTTTCCAAAATTTCGCTGCGCGGCAGGTTTTTTATTTGTTTTTCCTTTTCTTGCCATTTGTGCCTTAGTAGTGCTTAGTGAGAACACCTTTTGCATAAGACTTCTGCTTGTTTACAACAGCAATAACGGTCGACGCGCAGTACTAACTACACATTAACGACTAGCCAACATGGCAACATACAACGGCATATGCAAATGCGCGCGCGTACGTTCGTACCACAGCCTGTGTTCATTTGTTAAACCCCGACCCAAGGGGTTCGTTGAGTTAAGGCAAGAATATAAATTGCAATTTAGGGCGTGAAAGACCGCGTGCCTGCAGCCCTGTGGGTCGGAGAGTAACACCTAGATCCGTCGATTATCGCGGCTATTCCGCCCGTCGATCGCCCTGACTCAGGTCCGGGGCGCACTACAGGCGTCCCAGGGCGGTCACAGAAACCCTCAGGGAGATCAACGTAAACTCGGAGGCCAAATAAAATGAGATGGTTATATTGAAAAAGCTAACAATTTACGCAGACGATAAAAGTATGAAACAGGACAGTGGGCAAATAATTTACAATTTAAAAATACATTTCAAAACGGGAAGTAATCACTACTGAACTAAAAACTAAAACTACGCAAACATTCGTCTCAAGTTTCCTACCCTTAACCCCGTGCGTGCAACGCGTCCCAGACAATTTTGAAAAGAACAGCAACCACTTCTGTCAAATCAAGCCAAGTGACATCTACAGCGAAGGAGAATTTTTAGAGTACTTAACAAAGGCTGTTTCGAACTAAGGATTACTCCCGCGTTAATTTCACAATACAGTAAATGTCAAATTAAGGTTAGTACAAATTTAGGACGCTATTTGGCAATCTAATAATTTAGATTTTGAATTATAGTTTCACAATAAACACTAAAATGATGATGCTATTTCCGAACTTCCTTCTACGTGGAATTTTCCGTTTATCTGATGCAATAATTTCAACTGCCGTCATGGCTTGCACACAACACAGGATTTATACGATAAACTTGAATATTGCCAAATGCTTCAGTTTAGCTGAAACTAATAATTTTGATAAATTTTCAGTTTTAGAACCTGTCTCTAGCTGTGGAAAGGTCAACATCAAGGAGGGGGTGGTCTACAAGTACAACAAGTGCCCCCCTGTACAGGAACGGCGACTCGACGTACCTGATACACAACATTGCCCACTCCCTGCTTGCTGTTGACTTTTCCCACTACCAATATGTTTACAGAGGCGTGATAATGGGCAAAACACAATAGAGCTCAAACAATTCTTCTAGGACAAAATACGACAATTAAACAAGTGGCAAATAGAATAACAATTAACAGTCGTTATGACAATATCCGAGTAATTTCCGAATTTAGAATTTTCTCCTTTAAACCATTATGTGATCATTTCAGTTGGAAATCAACTCAAGCTATCCAAACTTCTCAAACAACAAGTAATCAACAAATAGAAACACAACAAGTACTTTGGTTACCGTGTGAAAGTCTAAAATAGTCAATTGGTAATTTTGATCTTTTTTAATTTGAAATTCCCACAATTATCAACAAGCATAAATAAATAATAAATAAAATAGCTCAAACAATACTGTTTCGTTAGTAAACAAGTTGTAGATTCACCCTCAATTTCCATTTATAAAACCCCAAAATTAAAAATTAGTGCCCCCCAAATCCTGGAGGTCCCATCAGATCTTGAACTGGATTGCTGGATTCAAACTCTGCTGCTATACCGCGTAACTTTTTCATGTTCAAAAACCCTATTTCCAGTTAGCTCACTTACACACTCACGCATACCTTTGTTGGTGGCCATCCAACGCAGGTTTCCTCACTCACACTAGCCTAGGCTCTCACAGGTAAAATTGACGATGCACCGTTTTTCACTACTTTCCAAATCGTTTCCACTTCAAAATCTACACTTTCCTTCATATGTACACTTCACCAATTCCCAAAAAACCTTTCAAACAATATTAAAACAGTTCTTTGGGTCAGCATCGCTCGAGGTAGTGATCAGTTACCCCATTTGCGCGATCTGCCCTTTCACACTACGTTTCGTTTCACAATATCACGTTAAAATTGTTTCAAACTTACTGTAGCTACACACAAATACTTAAGTGACCTAACTGTACTTGGCAAATAACATTTATGCGCCTTGCTCGCGACCCAAAATAAGAAAAAAATACAAGTATAACTGTACAAGGTTACGACGTTTCACAGACAGTGTCAAAGTCCCTAGCTATTTCTAAAGGGAGCGTTTCTTTCCGTGACTTGACAGGGGGGTTCGGTCTCCGGGCTATCCTTACTTCCGCCCGAGCTTTTCGCGTTTAAAAATTAATCCTTACAAAACAAGTCGATTGTGGCAATCGCCACCATTTCCTCCACCCCAAAGGTCTCTTTCGTCGGCTCTCCCATAATAGTCCCCATGAATAAATGACCGTAATAATTTCGTATATGGGTCCTTGGTTAACCATTTCGGTCTTATCGTACCAGTATATACATGCTAAATGGGGTGTAATATCGTACCCAATTTCAAAAACGTTGTTTTATTCGTTTTAAACCCGAATAGCCCGGTCGTTTTCTGGCCTTCCCTTTGTCCTTACCCTGAGCCTGTTTCCGCGCTCGCTTTTGTGGATTGGGGAGCTATTACTCACTACTTCAATACAAATTACGACATAATTATAACATCACATTTTCCAATTTTGGTTGCAAAACTTTCTCATTTAGCCCCTTCTTCCTTACATATACTACAATTTCTATAAAATAAGCCAACAAAAATTTTTTGTTATACATACGTGCACTAATCACAATCTGTACATTTGTTAATTTTCAGTATATTTTAGTTAATTATGCAAAAATTAAAAGTTAAATAAAAAATACTATTAGTTTTGTTTTCGGTCCAGCAATAATAACACAATACATTAATACATATTAGAAATGCAATTTGGTCGCGACAAGGCCCTAACAGTGAGTACTTAATATTATATTTCTTATCTACGATTCCGGACTTTACCTTTGGGTTCAGAACCAAATATGGCTTGTTTTATATATTTTTGTGAAAATTTGCCGTTCGATTGTTTGAAACTTTGTTACAACAGTTTTCTTATTAGTATACCATTTTTAAACAGTGTCACTCCCATCTAACAACATTCACTTTTACAATTCTTAATAACATTAAAGTACGTCTTGAAAACAGTAATGATCTGAATTTTGATAGTTTATTCATACCGGTTATGTGAAGTCTCGTACCATTTTGATAAAAGAAAATCGTTGAACGCCATGTAGGTAGTATAATTTTGAATATTGTATGTCATTATTGTGTTTGTGTTTGTTATTAAATCATTGATTTCGGTTTCTTTTATATATTGCTTGTATGGGACGATATTTCTCATAACCAGTTTGGGCGTGACACTGTGCTCCTCGGGCACATCCGGAATCGTATATAATACAAAATTTTTTAAAAATGACCCTGCGGTCGTAGTCCCTATTTACAGCCACATGTGCGTCTTTATGTACTGCCACGTTTGCATGTTGTGCGTAATGTAATGTAAGTAATGCGAGTAATGTATCTTTGCTGCATGTATTATATGGTCCCGTTTACTGGGCTGCTTGCAGCCATAACACGTATATATCTCAGAGTATGACTCTGTGCGACTGTGTTGGGACATTTTTAAAATGGATGTAATATTAGTAATTTTTCTTCACTTTTCGTTTTATACTGCTGCTTGTTTTTAACTTTATTGTTTTTTCACTAAATAGACTTTTTTTTATTTAAAAAAACAAATTATTTTCGATTCAGTTTTGGTTCTCCAGTTAAAAAAAATGTGTAAAAAGTTGAGTAACATAATTTTCAGAGCTTTGACTGGCCTTGCGCGTTACTGAAAAATCTACTACAACTAACTCGTTAGTATTTTTAGTTTATATCGATCGGACCATATTTTAGTGGAGCCATGTTAATTTAAACTCAATTCAGACTTTAGTACATAAGCTAAGCATTATACATTTCTAACTAGAAAAAAAAATCAACATAGAAGACTACAAGAATAGCAAGACATAACACATATGCAACCTAAAGTTTGACGAACATAAGGACTCAGGCAAACGAACTGAAAAACAAGGTTAGACACAAACTACAGAAAATATTTGGTTAAACTGAATAGGACGCTCAAATGAATATAATACAAGGAGTGCTCTACTGAGACTTATTGTTAGTTTACTATGACAACTAAATTTCAAAAAAAAACATACACAAGTTTTGTTTTGAGATTTTTAGAACAAAATTTCAATTTGGTTAGAAACATTTTACTGTTGTTAGCGACAAAATTGAGCAATATACAACATAACTGTAAAGTGAGCAAGCAAAATACGCTTATTAGTGTTGTCAGTACAAATTTGTTAGCGTATACATAGCTATACATCACATGCTATAACAAACAAAACTACAAAAAAAATTGCGCCAATTTTGACTATTGTACCAAGATATCCGGCATCGGCGCCCTAGGTACGCGATAACCTAGTTTCGGAACCTCAGCCTTCTACAGTATGAAACGGTGAGTTATGCCACCTGGCACCCGCGTAGTGACAGCAGTCCCTGGGGTTGGGTGTCGCCTATGAGCCCAAGTACCCGAAAGCACCTGGACCGAGGAGACCATACTGCGTCCTACGATTAGGTCACCTACTCGGTAGATACGGTTTGAGAATGGGCTCAATCGCGTTTTACAGCGATATAACTGACAGACCTATACCCGGATTTGAACCGTTCGGTAGCTGGTTGAGCCCCGGCGGACAGATCGTTCGACTACCTCACTTATCTCCTCTAGGTAAGATCCAAGACTCGCTTAAGCTACAGATAATGACAAATTGCGCCCCGACGGACAGTTCGGCTTATCACTTACTATAACCTAAGACGCGCCTCTTCAGCTACACGCTGTGCGCTTCTAGACTACACGATAATGCAATCCTTCTGCGCGATACAACTAAGCAAGTGAGACCAGATTGATGCCCCGACGGACAGATCGGCCTAGCCTCACAGACCTAGCTGTATTAATAGTCACAAAACTTGGATATATAACAGGTACTTTGGACCAGTGTGGTGCCCCGACGGACAGTTCGGCCTAGCCCAAGTACCAATACACGTCACAGCCGATATACACTACTAGGTACCTACACCAAGGTAGGTTGGCCGAGGCATCGGCACCTAAATTCAGTTACGTCCGAGAATACTAGTCTAATTCGAGCTCCTTATTTAACTCTCACTCCTTAACCTCCTAGCTACGAAACCTAGAACCTGATTAGCCCCGACGGGCAGAGTGGCCGAGCCCTAAGTACGTAACTAGTTCGCCAACTTCATATCACTCGTTCCACACCTACAGTAACATGCACGGACCTGATTAGCCCCGGCGGGCAGAGTGGCCGAGCCCTTACACATACACCATAGGCGAATCCATCAACATCGAGAGTTTTTTTTATTATAATTTATATAATTGAATAACACATTAAAAATCCAGTCAAAATTTCAATTAATTTCAGTACATAAAATACAACTATTGCACTATTAGTTCGGGCATTACACAATTAAAAGCATTAAAAATAAACCAGTACAAATTTACGATTAATTTTCATTAATTTTCACTTTCAGATCAATCTCCGTGGTCATCTACTACCATCACGCTACCTAACGCGCAAGCCTAATAGCTTATTTTGTACGTAAGCGTAACCCTTAACCTATTGATACGTTCGCATTCAACGCCTTAGCAGTTCTACAGCTGTTAAATCGGGCTCCCGATAGTTTGTGGTTTGTTTTAGCGTCAGACTTCGACTCGTTACGTTGGGTTAGCTCCCGAATCATATAAAAAATTACAAGCAAAAGCGAAAAAAGATAGAAAAACACCAAACTAAACGAACGTAAACAGAATTACATAAACGACGTGCAACAAGCAATGTTGAGCATGCACTAACTGGTACTTTGGATTGTATCGCTTGGTATATTTGTAGCTCTTGTTCTGTAAATTATCGCCTTTACGGATGGCCTGTAAACAGCCTGCAGTGGCAAACTCACACTAGAAAGTAAATGCTCACGAAACTGCTATGAACGATCAGGGAGCCGAATAGAAAGGTATCTGGATAATACAAATAGTGAAAAATGATATTAATTGGAGATTGGTTTAGAATATGGTTACTCTTGCTTTCTCGCTATCTTGCTATGGCCTGCGAATGTCAGCGCTGATGCTAGTTATGGTATACCAATTCAATCCACACTACGGTTAGACCTATCCTACTTATGCCGTTTGATATCTTAGCGGACTTAGAACGGATGTTAGTTGGATGAGCGGCTAGAACATGGATGTTATAATAGATAAGCGTGCGTTACCATGTTAAAAATTAGTTAAAATAAAATTTTTGAGATTTTGGTTGAGTCTTTGAACATGCAAATTTGTTAACTCATGCATATTACACTAATTTTTTGTAAATACTATAACATAACACTAAACTGGACTAATTCAACCCGTCCAAGGTAATAATTTCAAAATTAACACATAGTTTACGTTATTCCCTTTGCTAGTAACAATATCTTGTTTTGTTGTATTGAAATAAAATATTGTTTTTTTTGTTTGTTTCTATTATTATTATTATTAAAATATTCCCTTTTTATTTACCCCTGTTGTAGAATTATTTTTGTAGTTGAAAAATTGTTGCTTAATTAACCCTTTTGCTATTTTTATTTTTAGGATTGAGTGATGTCAGTATGGTTA
>JASANF010018889.1:0-80186 GCA_030248245.1 Trissonchulus sp. WLG1_4 | reverse complement strand
ACTAGCCAATGATATGCATTGGGCCAATTCAGAGTTGGGCCATTTCAGACCTCACCAGACGAACATAGCAGACACATTTCAAACACACACTTACGTTCACACAGACCCGCACAATTACACAGATGAAAACACGCAGACGCACACTCATAAGTCACTTAGTTACACGTTATTTTTCCGACACCTCATTCTAAAGAAGCCTGCTGCGCTGTGGCGCAGCAGGAATAATAGTAAACTGAAAATGTAGCCGTGAATTCCCTGCGACGGTTGAACGTCATTCGAATATCCCCAAACATTATCGGGCTTACAAATAAGGGGCATAATATAACTGTACATTGCTGTAACCGAGTGAAAATCTCATGAAGTAGTTTTGCGTTTATACATATAGCACGTAGTCTTGACTATATAACTGTACATATGTCACCTAAGTTGCCATACTTTGAAGAACATGGGTTATTGCCATTCTATTTGAAATTTTCACAACCATTTCTGAGCAGAAGGCTACTTTAAACTCTATTCTTTGTGAAATGCCGCCTCATTAATATCAGTGTAATTTAATAAAGTATTTCAGAAACGGTAGGCCGCTAAGTGCTTCAATTTTATTTTAGTTTTACTCTGCACGCGTTTAGCGTTGTAACTACAAAGTATGTTGAATGTGTCAAAGGCCTGCATTTCAAGCGGCACTATGGTGTTATTTTTAAACTCTATGACCACATTGGCTCCTTCGCCGCATCATTACCCTGTAGCCGCTGTGGAACTTTAATTATATTCACGTTGGAGCGGACCGATGTTGTGCCAATTTCAATCAAAAATTGCCAGATTTTGGTACGGCCCTTCTTGTCTATGCCGCGGGACCCCAAGCCCAGTAGGGTACACCTGCAGTGATTCCCCAAACCGTAAATACCTGGCTTTCCCCCCTTCCCAATTAAACTTAACCGTTCCCCAACCAAGACGTGTACTTCCTTACCCCAGGTCCCCCGTTTCACACCACAGGTGTTTGCCACGTATGGCCCGTCAGCCTAACCCATGGAAACCGATATGACGATCCAACCCTGTTTTTTCCAGTCTCAGACATACAGTACAGTCCACCATTGAGATTACTATCCGCCGAGAGCCAAAAACCAACTGGGACGCCACAAGTGGTGCTAACAGGGCCAGAGAAGCCATCCTATGTGAAACAATCAGAGGCAACAACACAAATTGAGACACAGCTTGCGATTTGGAATGACAGTGCTACATCTGTCCTAGCTGAACGCACAGAAAGGATAGGTTAACGCCCGGCCCTTTCATAGTCTCAGTCAGATGTGAATCAACCGTAATTGCACAGTGACAATCTATAGGAATGTAGGGTACAGCCTAGTGTAGACGGGACACTGCAAGCCGTCGAAACTACACCCGCGCCAGAAGGCGGTTTGCCAGTTGGCGCCTCCGCACACATTCAATCTCTGACGCGCTCCGTTCTAGGTCCACAAGGGCACATTTGCTCTGTATGCAACCAAAAAGGCCACATGGTTTGTGCTACAAGTGCTAGGGCTGTAAGCTATTGGATACCGCTCACGAAATTGTCCCTCTGCACCCTTCTGCTCTGTTGTTTGCGAACGGGGACTCAAAATGAAATGCTAGTTTTGCGGCGATGTTATATTACAAAGCCCCCTGTGCCAATGTATTGACTTGTGCCTGCCCTGTTTTAAAAAACGGTGTTATTGCCACATGCCCTTAGGAGAGTTTCTCGTACAAAACCCAGACAACGAAATTATTCGACCGGGTAATTAACTTTTATGCTGCCCAGAACAGTTTAGCAGAACTCAAAGCTGCTCCAAACTTAAGCTTACCCCACGATGTTAAGGAGAGTTTGCCACCCATTGCAAAAGGCTTGGACTCCCGACTCAGGGCAAGTCTTGTAAACTCGCCATTTACAGCCTTTCTAGGTAAACTAACGATGGCAAAGGCACTACGAGAACTTTCTGACACCTTGCTGCTCTTTAGAGACCAATTTTGTTAGCCTTAGCAAATGGACTTTTTTCAAAGCTGCTTTCACCTTGTGGCAATATTGCAAAACTAAACACCTGTAGCCCGTTTCAATAAACTCACAGGCCCACAAATTTGTGGGCCTGTGTGCCTGTGCCTGTGAGTTCGGTTTCAATATATCACAGGCACAGGCCACAGCTCACAGGTCACAGGCACAGGTAGATTTTGGACTGCCACAAATCGCTCACAGGCCGTTCTGTTTCAATAAAGAATTGTGCCTGTGAGCGATCTCACAATTGTGGCGTTTTTTCACAGGCCGACGGGTGGCCTGTGACGGCGCCAATATAGATAATTTATGCTGTATTGAAACTTTTTGAAGTTGGGTTTTAATTTAACTTACTTCGCTAGCGTATTTGTTGCATTTTGGAGTAATTTAAAGCAAGAATAATATCGGTTTTAAAAGTTTTAAAAGTTTAGCAAAAGTTTATATGTTGAAAAGTTGATGATTAACAAAGTTTTACAATTTTTGCTTTAAAATTAAAACATAAATGCCAATAAAAGCGGAAAAATGACCATTTTTTTACCGCCTCTCACAGTCACTGCATTCTTGCTGTAGAATTCAGGCTGTCCTCGCCAGCTCAAGGTACGAGCCCGCGAGGGAACACCAGATGCATACTCAAACAAAAGTAAATAAACAAACATGTGAATGTGAGGGATGTGCGAGTATGCACCTGGTGTCCGAGAGATAAACGCAGTGGGGCGTAAAGCCGCTCTAGCAGCAGTACGGGCCAGCTTCCCTTCCTGCGAGATACCCCTGGGGCTCCAGTAGGAGGTGTAAAGTTTTGTGTTAAGGTGTAGTGAGTCGTTGTGTAGTTAATGGTGCGGTCGATTGTTTTTACTTTGATGCTACATAAAGCAGCATCGTGCGTGTATCTCGCAGGTTAGGCATCACACCGCAATGGCTAAATAAATCTAGTCCGGCCCTCATTGTGCGCTATTGTTTTGTGTCAGACATACACAATATATGAAAAGCTGAATATGCCACTAGTCCAGCTGATGTTACACACAGGACACTGCCACAGACTATAACAAGCCCGCCACCCATTAGCAAAGTATGTCAATCACCATGCATTATTTATATAGCTCTCATGCAAACAGGCAACTAGAAAGCAGGCCCCACGTTATGTCTATTTTGTAAATCTTATTACACAGTTTCAAAAGTCTGATACATACAATTACAGGTCCGGCGCAATTATCGCCAATCAAAAAACCAAAATAGCTTACTTTATTTTCTGGTAAAGTTACCAAATACTGATGTTTCATGCCTGTAGTGCCATGTCCAATTACCTGTGTCACGAATATCGCTAGTCGCGACGTCGTTCCGCTTTGCCTAAAACTAGCAAGCCAAAGCGAAAAACCAGCAAAAAACCATGCAAAGGTGAAAAGGTGCAATAATAGGTACATGCAACATTATACCCTACACCACATACTAGAGGGAGGGGAGTGATAATTAAGGGCAAATGGCCATGCTACTGTGCGAAATTTAAATTATATATATATACTGCATATTGTACAAAAAAGCAAAAGACACTCACCCACCACGGAAACTGAAATAAAAGCGAAATAACAAGCTCCTAAAACACGTGTTATTGTGCCCTTATGCTGGCCTTCTGCTTACTCTTGGGCCGTATGCAAGACAGGGTTCAGTGCAAGCATGCAATTTCAGGCGAGGGTGAGTTTTGGTTAAGGTGGTAGTTGCGTTTTCGAGGTTTTTGTGATTTCTATGTAAACTTTGCGCCACCAGTACTCAAGTTATAAGTGACGCCTGAGCATAAAGTTTTGGGACAGTATTGTAAAGGTCAAAATCCCCAGGCATGTCTCTCACTTTTTTGAAATTTCACCTGTGGACATTTTTAGAGGGTTTTATTTTCAAGAAATTATCTTAAATTTTCGGTGCGTTTGCTTTTCAGCTATTTTCTCAGTAAATTGACTAGTTATTAAAAAAGTGGGGGACATGCCTGGGGATTTTAAACATGTCAAAAACCTTACCAACTTTCAGCCCCAACAGGTAATCGTATGATTCAGAGCTGTGGCGCAAATTTTTTGTAAAAAATTTTAATATTTTTGAAAGGACCTTTCTTTAGTCGCTTATACTGGAAAGAAAATCACAGGTGAAATTTCAAGGCATGGCATACATTTAGGAAAGATGTTGTTCTACCTAATGCAAAAGACCGCTTGTGATTTGAATTTGTAAACGCTGAGCTATGGCTTTTTAAAAAACCACCTAAAAACGCAATTACCCCCTTAAGTGCAAGCACCCTACAGCAGCATATCATGCATGAGTACAAAATAAAAATAAAAAACTAAAAATAAAAAAATAAAAAAATAAGAGCCCTGTAGCTACGGCACAAGAGCGTAACAGGGGGACCAATGAGCATAATTTTTATGGGACTTATATATGTAATGCTCACGTCTGGTAGGCACCAGCTGCCCCCCAAAATGACCATTTAAATTAATTGAAACATTTTCAATTCATATAACGCCCATATAACAGCCTACCTGTTATTCTGCAGCGTAGATATGTGCGTTTGCTGGCAAGCCGAGCATGCGGTCAGAATGCGTGCGTTACCTGTGAAACTTGGCCTGTGCCTGTGGCCTGTGACAGGCAGCATTTTATGCTTATTGAAACGGGATTCACAGGCACCTGTGGCCACAGGTCACAGGCCCACAAATTTGTGCCTGTGGGCCTGTGAGTTTATTGAAACGGGCTACTGGAGAGCAGGACGGGAGATCAGTGCAACCTATCTTACATCATTTTTTAGAGAAAGTGGCGAAAGAATCAGTGTCACCTCGGTACGTCAGTACAAAGCAGTATCACTTGTTCAAATGTAACCGGGAATATGAAAGCCTACTAGGCGTTGCAGTACAGCTGATTTTATACGGAGCTTTTGTTTCAATGGTCCTGAAGCGGTTTGCCGCATAAACGTAATCAAACGACTTCGTTCTGGTCGCCTGTGTGTGGCTGTTTTCAACTATCCACCGAACGGGCTTATTTTTGGAGGCTAGGTGACGGTTTCATATTTTTTGCTACGCTACAGACTAAACAATAAAGTGAACAAGCAAAGCCCAATGCAAAATGAGCCTGCGAGTATCAAACCTTTATTTTCACTCTGTGAACCAAAACCTGGTGCGCAGCAGATAATCATTTGCACTAGGTAATATTGTAATCAACTTACAGTTGCAGCTATTGTTTTCATGTATTCAATTGCATGTTCAGCATCACTAAAAGTCGCAGTATAAGCATGACCATAACCATGCTACTCAAAAACCACTGATTTCGAGCCACATGGAAAAATTCAATAGTTGCAGGGGTCTGGCGGCGGCATCACCCAGAAGCGAAGTATCTGGTGTTTTGGGTTGGGACTTAACTCAGTTCCCCTGGAGACTCCATCATTACGCCAAATCAGGTTGACAGAAACTGAACTTTCAAACATCCTGGCAGCCTCGCCAATTTTGTAAGGCCGTGCGGTCGACAGGCGCTTACGAATGGCACAAGCCTAAGCCGGGGAAGGAGTATTAAGAATCCTTTCTCCCGTTCCACTCCGCGCGGCAGGCGGAGCTTCCAGGTTATAGGGCGGGGTCTTCCGAACGGGCAGGGGTTGCCGGACACCGACGGGTATATGGGGCTTACCTAGGGATTTAAGTGCAGTAGGCGCTTGCGCAGTAGGTGCAAGGACATCGGGCGAGAGCGCGCATATGGCAGCGCTACCTGAAAAAATTCCACAGTAGGTGCCACTAAGCCTAATCTAAGCCTAGAGCTGGAACAGCCACCAGGGGCAAGAAGGCACACAAACACCAATTAAAAATGAAGGAATTTAATAGCAGAGAGAACCAGATTAACACACGAGGACCATTTTAGGCAGAAATTGACAAGCAGAAAAGAACACAGAATGACTACACGCGCACCGCTGACCAAAAACGAGCCGCCTTTAACACGCTCACCCAAATGACCAACTAGCTAGCAAGCCAGTACACAGACACAAGAAAGGCAAAACTATAATTACGTTGACCGTTTGTTCACAAATGGAAATGAATAAAAGGTGAGTAAATTAGTGTAAGGGAGGAAGGGGGGTGCGCCCAGTGAAGTCTTACAACACTGTAACCACGCAGCTAATTTCAGCAGATATATATAATAGAATTCTCCTATTCCAAACTTTGATACTAGCACGGCAATCATCTAAGCACCTATTGGCATTAATTGATGCTTTTAAGAAACTTGCTGGGTGTGGCATGCTTCGACACGATTTTTTGACTCATAATCTTAAACATAACAAGTCATAATAGGTTGTAAACTGTCATTGAAACCAGTTGTAGCTGCATACAGATAAGCTTGAAACGTTAGACACATCAGAAAATTTTACAAATGTGATGGTTTTGACGCAATTTTGGAAAATTTTTCAAAATTTTTGCGACAAATAAGCTATTTTTGGCACTTTCTGGTCAATTCAGATATGAAATCTTTCAGCCTCTGCCGAAAAAAAGTGCGTCACGGGACGCACATGGCCAAAAAAAAGTGCAAAATTGCAGAAAAAAGTGCGGTGTTTCGCACTTTTTGACGCAAAAAAACACTGGATCAGATATCGGCGATTAGAATAAACTTAGACTGCAAAGGTTACTAAGTAATTATGCAGATGTGTTCGCAAAAAACGAATTTGATTTGGGAAGTTCGGATATAATTAGACACTTTATCGAGTATTGACACAGGAGATAGTGAACCAATACGACAAAAACCTTGATCCAATCCCTATAGCTCAAAGATTGATTTTGAAAGAACAACTGGAGACCATGCTTAAATCGGGCGTCATCACTCCAAACGTCAGCCCATGGGCAAGCCCAGCGTTACTTGTTAAGAAGATTTTGCTGCGATTTTAGATAACAAAACGCAGTCACAAAAAGTGATGTATATATACCCTTTTGTACCTGTACCTTGTGTACCTCCTGATTGAGTACTGATCATGACCTTGGAGTGTCTATTCCCAGGAAACAATAAACGCGGCTATAACCGCGCATTAGAGCAAGGTTTTGGCGAAAAGTTTAAGCATGGATGAAAAAATTACTGTCATTTTTGGACGAAAGGCTAGCTCTTGTTTTTGTTTAGTTTTTGTTTGCCAACAGTGGCCAGTGCGTTATGTACTACACTGAACTCTCGTGTAAACCTACAAATAAAGTTCAGCTACCTAAATTTTAACTTCTATATATTTCATTTCAGTTTAGGTAAAGGTTCAATTGTTTTCTCATGTTCTTAAATTAACACTGCTTGCTGAGTAGTTTCACATCACAGTATTTACGTTTCAGTAAACACTGCTTCACAGTCTCCTCAACGTCAATGGCTGGTTTAGCTAAGTTGGTAGAGCGTCCGACTCTTAATCGGAAGGTTGGTGGTTTGAACCCACTCCGGCAGTCACTTTTTGAAAATTCTTTGTACCGCTCTTCTGCACTGCAGGCACTCAGGACAGAACACGGTAGTTGATTGACCTATCTGCCCTTTAATTGTTAATTAACACTGGAAATTTGACCTACCCAAAAATACATAGGATTCAGAAAATCTGATTATAGTATATACGCGGCCCCTGAGGGGCCGCGTAAAAATGAAAGCACGAAAATGCAGACTGTGTCTTGAAAAGGAAAAGGCGCCACTAAACCGTCCATTATGCAAAGACGTACCACTTGTTTGGTCTAAAGAGTGTGAAACTTCGTTCAGATTTTTAAAATCAAAACTCAAACTAAAATCAAAATCAAAATCAAAAAATCAATTTTAGAATTTCTAGTTCTGGCATTTCCTAACGTACATTTTCATAACGACATTTCATACCGTCATTTTTCTCGAAGGCTCGTTCGCTTTCACCGACGAAGCTGTTTGACGTTGACAATGTGTGTCAAACGTCATTTTTTGGTCTTAGGGCATTACAATAGACTTCCAGAAGTCTTCAACACAAAAAAATGTGCTTCGTCATCTTCCGGCCAACGTTCGTCATTTGTCGCGAAGGCTCGTCCGCTTTCATTGACGAAGCTGTTTGACGTTGACAATGTGTGTCAAACGTCATTTTTTGATCTTAGAGCATTACAATAGACTTCCAGAAGTCTTTAACACAAAAAATGTTTTTCGTCATTTTCCGGCCAACGTTCGTCATTTGTCGCGAAGGACGAGCCTCGTTGTATGCCGACGAAGAGGGAACTTTTTTGCACAGTACTGTAGGTAGAGATTTTATTATAGAAACCGATGCGTCGGGAACAGGTATAGGAGGAGTGTTAAGTCAACAGCAGGAGGATGGCACTGTCAGACCCTTAGCATTCGCAAGTAGATCTCAAAATAAGCATAAAACTACACTGCCTCCGAACAAGGGTTAAGAGCAGTTGGGGGGGGGTTAATGGAACTTTTTTTAGTAGAGCACCTTGGGGGAAGCATTTTTGCTTCAAGAATCCCTATTTTATTTTTTTGTTTTTCTGAGATATGACCCACCGAAATCTGAACCCTCAATTGGAGACATTTTTGCAATTTTTTTCAGAAAACCTATGTTTTTTCCGTTCTAAAAGTGTTTAAAGGAAGTCAGAATATTGTTTACAATATTTTAGAATCAAAACAAAGGCATGTTGACACCGTTCCTTTAAAAAAATAGGACAAATTTACCAGAATCGTTTTTTGACAATTTTTGACCGATTCAAACTGGGCCTCAATGTAGGCTTGGGCTCAGTCTTAGGCTTATGGCTTAGGCTTAGTATGGGGCTTAGGCTTAGTATCAGGCTTAGGTTGAGGCATAGGCTCAGGCTTAGGTACTAGGTGTGTTTTGATGATCAAAATCAAAATAAAAATTGTTCATCAAATTTGATTTTGATTTTGATGCTGCATCAAAAATCAAAATTAAATGAAAATTTGACCATGCATCAAAAATCAAAATCAAAAATGGTAGTTTTTACATAGCTCCACATCAAAAATCAAAATCAAAAATCAAAAACCTTTTCAAGTTTGCATTTTTGATTTTTGATTTTGGATGCAGCGTGCAAAATTGTTATACCACAGTACGACTAAGCTGGATTTCACACACGCACACACAATGTGGTAAAAAATCAATAGTAGCTTTGCTCTGCTGGATCGTTGTGTCGTTGTGTTGCGTCTGCATGACTTAAGGTGACGCTCCTAAAATGTGACTTTTCAAAAAAAACGGCAGTTTGGGGCTAATTTCAGATACACAATGGCAAGCTGGTGTAAAAGTTTGCCTAAATACAAAAAACGAAGTTGATTGATACAAATTAGCATTCACTGTAGACCAAACGTGAGTGGAATTTCGGCTTGCGATTTCTTTTCGCAAGTAAGTAGCTGTTGCACAATCAATAGCTCATTTTGTTTGCCATAGCGTGATCGAGCGGTTACAAAATCTCATTTTTGATGAATATGATTAATATATTGAAAAACACGAAAATCACGATTTTCGAAAAACGTACATTCAACTAGTTTTCTTAAATACTATCGATTTGCTCAAAATCAAATTTTGCGACCGCTCGAAGACAGCAAGGTGCATTTATGTGGCAAATTTTAACTTTCCTTGTTGAGCCAATTTTTTAAAATCGCAAGCCGAAAATTTTGTTTGTATTCACAAGCACATTATTTCAGCATCATGCAGAAAATACTGCTTTATTTTCCAAAAAAACTACATCACACTCAATAAAACGCCGAAAATTTTAAAGTATGTTCAAGTAAAACACAGCTACTAGTGTTTTTTAATCTTCTAAAATCTTTACATACGTGTAGATGCACTGGCTTATGAACCTTTTTTCGTGAAAATCTAAGCCTAGGGCCCGTATTCACATACTAACACTAACACTTAAAGTTAGTGTAAACACTAACTTTAAGTGCTTCGTAGCACTAAATTTAGTGCTACGAAGCACTTAAAGTTAGTGTTTACACTAACTTTAAGTGTTAGTGTTAGTATGTGAATACGGGCCCTAATTTTCTTGCTGTGAAAAGCCCGGAATTTTTCCAAAAATTTTTCAAGTGATATGCACATCAAATTGAAGGAAATTCAATCCTGAACAACTTTTGTTCTTACGATGTATGGTTATTTTCGCGCATTTTCAAAATAATGGCCAGAACCCACATGTCAGGAGCGCCACCCACAGGGAAATTATTTCCAGAAAAAAACTAGATCGTAAAAAATTATCTGGTTTTTTTCTGGTTTTTTTCTAACTTTTTTCTAGTTAGAAAAAAACCAGAAAAAATTATCTAGTTTTTTCTAACTTTTTTCTAACTTTTTTCTGGTTTTTTTCTAGTTTTTTTCTAACTTACGATCTAGTTTTTTTCTGTTTTTTTTCTGACTTAGTCAAAATACGATCTAGTTTTTTTCTGGTTTTTTTCTGTTTTTTTTCTTCTAGTTTTTTTCTTGTTTTTTCTGTTTTTTTTCTAACTTTTTTCAGATTTGCCCCAAATCGGTTTTTAATGTTTTTGGAGTACTTTTACGCCCCTTTTGTCATTTGTTTTAGTCTTTTGTGTCTGTAATTCCCTTTGTAATGCATTATTTTAGCTTTTTTTTCTGTATTTTCCAGTGTTTTTGGTGGGTTTAAATTGGTTTTTTCCCCTTTTTTTAGTTTTTTACTATGCTTTTCTGATTGTTTGCTGATGCGATGTGAGTATTTTTAGATTTTTCAAACTTTCTCAAAATACGATCTAGTTTTTTTCTAGCTTTTTTCTGTTTTTTTTCTGATTTTTTTCTAACTTTTTTTTTCTAACTTTTTTCTGCTTTTACTAAATCGTTTTGTAACGTTCTTAAAGTCCGTTATATACCTTTTATGTCATGTTATATATCATATATATAGTTATTGTACATCAATTTATTGTATTTTTGTCTTTCTTCCTTTTTTTCTGCTGAGTTTAAATCTTGGTTTTTTTATATGTTCATTAAAAGCGGCAACAGTTATTTTGGGGGCTAGAGATCAGATCAAGGCCATGGGGTTTTTTACTTTTATTAAGATGAGGTGCGTACCGTTTTACGGGTGAAAACATTTTTCCCAAATCGAATGTAAACCGGGTAGATGAGTGTTTCAAAACGAACCTCCGAATCGTGCAAAAAAATATTTTCATGTTTTCAGGTCTTCCTGTGGCCCACATACGTCCATCGGATCAGTCAACGGCCATGTTGCTGCTAATTATCGCCCTCCAAACGTCAAATAATTTTATCATGGTATTATTTATATATATATATATATATATATATATATATATATATTATATATATATTATATATATATATATATATATATATTATATAGTGGTGCGGGAAAAACCCCTACGCCTTTTGCGGGGAAAAACCCTAGTGCTTCCTGGTCGAATCTTTAAACATAGGCCCTTCTTGAGTATGTAGGTCAGGTCGAGAGCGCATCTGAAACTTACTTACCTCACCAATTTTTGTGCAGTTCTGAGTCTTGTAGCATTCTTAATGAAATATCAAAATTTTTCATGTGAAATTTTGCATTTTGCATTTTGCAAGTGACAAAATTTTCCACATATATATTTGACTTGTCATAATTTTTCACAAAAAACGTTTTGGCCAACGCCGTTTGCATTTTTCAAACAAGTTACCTTTCCTCTATGCTTCTATAGCTCAAGAACAGTGAAAAACGTTGTGGTTTACCTGTGACTGTCCAAAGTTTGTGCGGGGAAGAAACCATATTGCGGGGAAAAACCATATTGCGGGAAAAAACCTTAATTTGTTTGACGACAATTTTTGCTAAAAAAATTTGGCCGTAAAACGTCGTTTTGGCCTATGCCCCGACACGCCTTACGAAACCTGTTTTGGTGATGTTTCAACAAAATTTGGCAGTTTTTGAAATATTCAGGCTTTAGCTGCTGTGTACCACTTACATACAAGAATGGTAGACGCGGACGGTGTTTGTCCACCGTTTATAACGTAATAAGCGCAAAAAAATTTATTGTTAATGCATTTAACTATACATATATACTAAGATTCTAAGAAAATGCATATTTGGGCTGAAGTCATTCAATCGTCTTGTATATGTATATATACCACAAAATTTTAACCGTTTTTGTAATTTAATAAGTGAACAACCAAAATTATTATCAGCTTTGCAACTTATTCATTTGTCTGTATATACATAATATATACGTGTATTTATGCTGCTGAGTTTGTAATTTTTATTCCCTTTGACTATATACAGTAAGACCATTCAACTAGAAAAAAATCGAGAAAAAAGTTAAATAACTAGAAAAAAACCAGAAAAAAGTTAGAAAATAACTAGAAAAATATCAGAACAAAGTTAGAAAATAACTAGAAAATAACTAGAAAAAAACCAGAAAAAAGTTAAAAAATAACTAGAAAAAAACCAGAAAAAAGTTAGAAAATAACTAGAAAAAAACCAGAAAAAAGTTAGAAAATAACTAGAAAAATATCAGAAAAAAGTTAGAAAATAACTAGAAAAAAACCAGAAAAAAGTTGGAAAATAACTAGATAAAAGCCAGAAAAAAGTTAGAAAATAACTAGAAAAAAAACCAGAAAAAAGTTAGAAAATAACTAGATAAAAGCCAGAAAAAAGTTAGAAAATAACTAGAAAAAAACCAGAAAAAATCTGGAAAAAAATTAAAAACCTAGCATATACATACAAGAAACAGTGCATAAAACAGCTAGACACCCTCAAAAAACAACTAGAATTCAGTTTCAGAAAACGTATATAAAGAGCATTAACGTGGCTGAACAATAAAGAAAATCATCAGGGAACACTCTGAAAAAATTGAGAATGTCCAAGAAAGGGTTGATGAAAAATCAGAAAAAAACCAGAAAAAAACTAGAAAAAAACCAGAAAAAAGCCAGAAAAAACGTAGAAAACAGCTGAAAAAAACTAGAAAAAAACCAGAAAAAAGTTAGAAAAAATATAGAAAAAAGCTAGAAAACATTCTCTGTAGGGTCAGATAAAAACCAGAAAAAAGTAGAAAAAAACTAGATCGTGAGACTGGCAGTTAGAAAAAAACCAGAAAAAAGTCAGAAAAAAGTTAGAAAAAATTAGAAAAAAACCAGAAAAAAACCAGAAAAAAACTAGATATTCGTCAGGAAGAATTAGAAAAAATCTAGAAAAAACCAGAAAAAAACTAGATAATTTTTTCTAGTTTTTTCTGGTTTTTTTCTAGTTTTTTCTAGAAATAATTTTCCTGTGACCTTAACTGTACATCGTATTATTTTTCGCTGTTCGCGCTATTGGATCACTCACTAATTTTCAGGTATGTAAGTCGCATATTATATAGTATAATTATATATATATATATATATATATATATATATATATATATACATACATGTACACGGGGTCTCGGTTTGGGGGGGGCTTGTCCCGAAATTTTCGACATTTTAGGGGGGGCTTGTCCCGATATTTTGCCCCAAAAACGCGAAAATTTCCAATTTTTGCCTAAAAATGGAAAATTTTTGCGAAATTCCTATATTTTCATCGATTTTTTCGTTTTTTGGTCATTTTTTGAAGCATTTTACGGCGATCTCAAGCGATTTTGGGGTTTCAGAGAGGGGGGCTTGTCCCGACTGGTCAAATCTGAGGGGGGGCTTGTCCCGGAATTTCAAATCTGGGGGGGGCTGGGGGCGCCCCCCCCACCCCCCCCATGTACATCTGTGTATATATATATATATATATATATATAATCTAATATTATAATATAATAAGCAATAAGCAATAGGCTGCAAGTGCAATATGCTCGCGTTGTACAAAAAGCATATTGCCTTTTAAATGAAATTAAGTAGGGATGTCGCGGCTATCCGCATCCGCATCCGCGGATGATCCGCAACTTTTTGACATCCGCATCCGCATCCGCAAAAATTTAATGCGGATGTGCGGATGTTGCAGATTCGGCAAAAATTACTAAAAATGTAGAAAATCAGACGGCAATTTTGATTTTTGTGCATCTATATACCAATATTTTGCTCTTAAAACGGTGGATTGAAACTTTATTCTAGGCTTTTTCACGTTCACCTCATTGTTGGTTGCAAATCGCTCTTTTCTAAAGTAGGCTTCACGAATATTTGATGTTGCGGGCATATTCGAAGTTTTGCATGTTTGAGAGAGACTAGTCTACAAACTTGTAAAGCAATAATTGTCAAAACAATATCAATTTTTAACTTGCTTGCTTTCGTAGATTAGAAAGAATGGACAGAGTACGGATAGTGATTATACACCAACCAAAACCAAAAGCATCAAGTAACCAGAGGGCCACGCCGATAGCCTTTGAGTTGGCATAAAGTTAACCAATAGCGTTTTAAACAAACTGTTGATGGCGGCGCATGGCTTAGAATATATATATAATGAATGCACAACTTTGATACAAACTGTTTTATCTAAGCCTCATTCCTTAGTACTTATATATATACATTCTTGCATTCATACTTGATACTTGCTATTTTTAGTATATATATTATGTATTTTTTGGTGAAAAATTTTTCAAAAATTTGGCTCATAACTTGTTTAGAACGTATTCTAAAAAGATCCGCATCCGCGCGGATGTCAGAAGTCAACATCCGCATCCGCGGATGTCAAAAAAGTCACATCCGCGACATCCCTAAAATTAAGATAATCAGTTTTCCTGTGATAACGTTCCTTTTTGCCCGAAAATTTTTCGAAGTTTTCGACGTTTGTCTACCGCATGTGGGGGGCTGCTACACGACCCAAATTTTTTATCCGGGGGGGGGGTCAAAACCGCTAAGGGGGGGCCTGATTCCCCCGGTTGCCCCCTGGCTACGCCACTGCATATATACATATATGCTCATACATTGGCAATATATTACGCTAAATATTAAGAACAACCTTCTAAACTATTAACACTGAACCCGCGGAGCTGAGGTTCAGGAGCTATAAATCCCCTTTCTAGTGCAATAACTTAAGTATAAGTCTACAAAATTAAACTAAATATATACATAATCAATAATTGACAATAATTAACAAACTTACCAGTATGCTAAAATACTGATAGCGGCAATAAATTAACATAAAATGTATATAGCTCTTGTTGAAAATAAAAAATGTATTTAGACAACAGCTGTGAAACACACTAAAAGTGTGAAATTTTCCTCAATGGTTTCTGATAGAAAAACAGTGCTGAATCAGTAAGAAGACAGTGTGAAACGCGTCACTCATTTCGCACTGTTTTCGGACGCTAGAAAAGAGTGAGAAACTTTCTCACTATTTTATCACTGGTTTCTGACGTTTACAAAAGTATTGAGCAATTGTAAAAGAGTGAGAAAACAGTGTGAAAACAGTGAGAAAACTTTCTCACTATATATTTTCTCACTGGTTTCGGACGTTGGAAAAGAGTGAGAAATTTTCTCACTGGTTTATCACTGGTTTCTGACGTTGACAAAACTATTGAGAGAGTGAGAAAAAAGTGTGAAAAGAGTGAGAAAAATTTCTCACTATTTTTTCACTGGTTTTAAACGTTGGAAAAGAGTTAAAAACCAGTGCGAATAGAGTGAGAATATGTTAGAACTATTTTCTCACTAGTTTTTGGTATGAGAAAAGAGTAGGAATAAAGTGTGAAGAGTGAAAAAATTTTCTCACTGATTTCGCACGTGAGATTCTGGTGAGAACCACACTGCACATCTGAAAAACGTCGAAAACAAGTGAGAAATTTTTCTATGTTTTTCTCACTATATTCACACGTGAAAATCCAGTGAGAAAATAACAAATTTTCTCACTCGTTTTGGATATTTTTCACACTCTTGGTTTTCCTGTGTTTTGGGTTGCTTTGAAAAGCGCCGTTGATTTTTTTATCGAAAAAATAACATTTTTTATGAATGTTGTAGGTAGTCTATTGCTAGCCTTTATATAATTAAATGAATGAAAAAAATGAAAAGTGAAATCATAGTGGTTGCAGGGGTCTGGGGGCGGCAGCCCCCAGAAGCTGAAGCTTTTTTAGAATTTTGAAATAAAATTTGCATTGAAAAAGCAATTCTAAGCAACACTTGTTGTGAAATCATAGTGGTTGCAGGGGTCTGGGGGCGGCAGCCCCCAGAAGCTAAAGCTTTTTTAGAATTTTGAAATAAAATTTGCATTGAAAAAGCAATTCTAAGCAACACTTGTTGTGAAATCATAGTGGTTGCGGGGGTCTGGGTTTGGCAGCCCCCCCTCCAGAAGCTGGAGTATTTTTAGAATTTTGAAATAATAATTGCATTGAAAAAGCAATTCTAAGCAACACTTGTTGTGAAATAATAGTGGTTGCAGGGGTCTGGGGGCGGCAGCCCCCCCTCCAGAAGCTGGAGTATTTTTAGAATTTTGAAATAATAATTGCATAGAAAAACCAATTCTAAGCAACACTTGTCGTGAAATCATAGTTGTAGCAGCGGTCTGTTCCGAGAGTCAGATTTTGTTAATTAGCAAATTTAACGTTGAGTTGAAACTGCCATTAGAAGTGTTCTAGATCTGCTCGGGCCACCGCGAACGAGGAGGATTTTTTGCCAAGCAATGAAGTCTGGTTTTGCCAGTCTGGCTAATTTATGAGAAATCAGTGGCAGCTGATTTGTGGCTTTTTGTTGAAATTTCTTGCCGTGCTGGTGGTTTGCAGGCCGAAGATTGTCATGAGATTTGAAATGTGATTGTTTTAGAAAGAGTGCGAATTTATTCACGAATGTGATGCATCAGAGACGTTGTGTGCTGCCGAATAAGTCACCGTCATGAAGGTGGAGTATATAAAAATTCCCAAGGTTAGTTTTATTTTTTATACTTAATAAAATAATGTAAAAATTGAACTTATTTCGAAGTTTAACTGAACTTATTGGAGGCTCGAGTCAACTTTACACGGGGTGAGATTTTATATATTCGTTCATAGTTTTTTTGTCAGCCAAAGCCCCAATCTGATATCATACACAGTTGTTGTTTTTTTGCTAAAAATCATGATGCAGTTAATAACGAGGTCAAAATTTTGAAGCTACGTGGCCAAATTTTGACTACCCAATATTGAGCGACCGAAAATACCCTAAATTTTGCAAATTTTGCAAAAACGAAACAGGAAAAAACTTTTCACGCATTTTGGGGTCTCATCCCCCTTCTTACTACATGTATGAATATTATTGTTAGTTTTTGCGCGTAACTTTGTTCGAAGATTACATACTTTTGGGCCTAGTGATTATTCATCGCTCGTTTGGTTGGAAGTTTCCAGGGTGTCCTGTAAATATAACTTTGTAAGTTTTGTACTATTGTTGGAATTATACATATTATATACAGACGAAATATATACAAACATAAAAAACTATTTTAAGTTTTTGCTTCTATTGTTTGAGCTAATTTGGGCATCGATAGTTGAATCAGTTTATGTCGTCAGCTTTTGAGAAGTATATAACTCAAGAGCCAAGCACTGATCTCTTGCATGTATATATGTATGGTTAGTGGTGTTGTATTGCGCCTCCCCGTTCGTAGTGTATAGATCGTGCCACAGTGGGCTACGGTGGAGATTCGGAAGTCTGGCATACTTTTAGGGTTGCTTCCACTACAGTGCCGTGCCCAGAAAAAAATTTCGAGGTGAATGATTTTTTGTATAGATTAAAATGCACTTTTTGGAAATTTTAACACTTATAAAACGCGTTACACATGAAAAATCACTAACCACAAAGTTGCAGGGGTCTGGGGGCGGCAGCCCCCGAAAAAAGTTGAGATTTTTCTAATTTTTAGACCGAATTTGATCAACTGGAAACGTATCAGAAATGTTTTCCGACAGACAAATTAAGACAAAAGATGGTAACGTCACATCTGACAGTGTATTACACAAGTAAATGTAGCATAATACTCGTGTAGACATGCAAATGCAGCGTACAATGTACTCGTGTATAAGATCCTGTTACTGTTGGTGTTGAAAATGTGACTTCCGACCGAAGGGTTTCAGGTGATGGCGAGTGAGCTGTCAATCAGACAATAAAAAGGCGATTTTGCCGAAAGGATGCTATCCAAGACGCTATCTTTCCTGTTATACCATAATTTTCCAATTTAAAAATCAGTTTGCGGTGAGACAATGTGTCAAAAGCTTTGGCAAAATCAAGGTATACGCTGTGAATGATATTGCCTAGCAGGGGCGGACCGTGACCCCAAAAAAGGGGGGATACGGCATAAAATTTTTACCTTATTTGACCTTTTTACTACGTTCTTAAGGGGGCGCTCTGAGTAACTTCTAATAAATCAAATTGCTATAATTTTTTGTTTCTTGCTGATACAAACTTTTTTGCTTAAGTGCAATCAAGATGAACACCAGGCAAGCATTTTGGCAAAGTTTCATGAGTCTCGGAACATTTTAGCACTTTTTATGACTGCATCAAAATTAAAATTTTGAAAAATTTGACTAATTTTTGAAATGATTCATCTCAATGGTGCCTCAACCAAATTTAACAATCTATAGCTTAAATTGAAGACAATTATCTTGCCGAGGTGCCATTTTTGTCGAATTTTCGCTACCGGTGACAAATTTTTAGTTATTTCACTTTCTATCAAAAGTGACGTTTTAAAAAGCCTATGATATAGAGCCAAATCATAATAATTACAATTGAAGATGTTCGGCGCCTCCATATACATCTGCTCTAACAGTTTGCAAAGTTTCAAGCGGATCGGTTTTCGCAGCTGACAGTAATCTTAAAAAAATGTACGCTATAGCCCAATTTCAGAAACCTGAAGTTTGCCTACACAACTATTTTCCAAAAAATAGAGCTAATTTTTCTGTACTAAAATCCGCTGAGAAAAGTTTCAGAAGCCAAAAAGTAGCTAACGAAAAATTAGTTTGAAAAATAGTGTATTTTTGTCAATGTTGGTCAACGTATTTTGGAAATTTTTCTAGAAAGGTTTGCCTACACAAACGACTTTTTGAAAAGTTGCAACTAGCAATTAGCTACAAAGAACTGTTTCAAAAAGTACCAAAAGCCATGTAGAATTTTTTGGTATATCGATTTAAAATTTTTTTCCCATTGAAAAATAGGTTCAAATTTCAAGTTGAACAAAATTTGACGTTATACACATCAAGTGAAAGCTAACTTAAGCAACTGCTAGCTAGCTAGCTCTGCAGCAACTTTTCTTCTTGAATTATATAATCAACGAAAACTTACGTGAAAAATTTTATCGCACAATGTCGGTTATTCAGAGCGCCACCTTAAGCTGCGTTACTACGCTGCACTGCTGCGTCATGATGTTTTCGAGAGACAGTGGTGTATATAGAAAAAATTTCGGTGGCCGGGGGGGGATGATTTATATACATTTTTCGTAATGGGTTGAAATGCACGTTTTAGTAAGTTCAATACTTACAAAACTCCTTAAAAATGCAACATCACTAAATCACAAAGTTGCAGGGGTCTGGGGGCGGCGGCCCCCAGAAAATATTGGAAATTTTTGTAATAAATTTTAGGCCGAATTTGGTTAACTAGAAACGTATCAGAATTATTTCCGACAGGAAAATTAAAACAGAAGATGGGAACGTCACATCAGAGAGTGTATTAGACAAGTAAATGCAGTATAATATACTCCCGCAGACATACATAGGCTTTGATGAAAGATAGTAACAAAGAATAGTAAGCCACAGAGATGCAGGGGTCTGGGGGCTGCAGCCTCCAGGAAATAAAATCGAGAATTTTTAGATTTTCAGGCCAAATTGGACAACTGGAGGCGTATCGGAATTTTTTTTGGGCAAGCCACAGAAACCAACGACTGGACCTTACGAATTCACCCCTACTGCGTCAAAATTGTTTCACAATTTTCGAAATGATTTGAAAATTTTTACCCCAATTATTGCGAATTTGCGGAAAACCATGAGCTTAGCAACATAAAAAACATATACAGGCACATATATGCCCAAGTTGTGAAGCTGATGATAATACTGGTTGTTCTCTCTTCAAAATACAAAATCTGTAAACAACAACAACAACAACAAGAACACGATTTCAATAATGACAGCAATTAAGGTAAACTTAATTATATATATTGAAAATTAATAATATGTTAAACAAAGCCGAACAGTTGCAGGGGGTGAAGGCGACAGTCCTCTTTAAAATTTTTTCAGTTTTTAGGCGGAATTTAGTCAACTGGGGACGTATCAGAAATTTTTGTGCGTGGGTGGGTGACCCTGTGAGTGGGTCCCCCTCTCAATCCCCTGGGACTAAATTTTAGTTGGTAGTAGAGTCTTCCCTTCTTATCTATATACCGAACTGCATGTGTCACCGCATAGTTCTTAGTCGTGCGTTTAGTTGAACTTTCACAGATTTTTTTTATTTTTTGCCAAACTCATACTAATTGGAAATTACAGCTAAGTATGTGAAGCCACCAAATGGTATGAAAAAGTTGACCAGCCAAACACTAATACTAAAGAATAAAATATAATAATAATCACACAGGCAGACTTGAAAGATAATATGAAATAAGAAACCTAATCGTGTATGTACTGTGTTTACTGATAAACTAAACAACCACGGCAAAGTTGTTTTCGGAAAAAATTTACAGAAACTCACTGTTTGGTGTGAAATTTTGGTGAAATGAACGCTTCCGAAAAAATTTCCTGCCAAAAACATAAACCAAAGGGGGGACCACAGGAAAATTTTTCACAGATTTGAAAAACCGAGACCGGGTACAAACCGAGACTTTTCGACTACCGAGACCGAGACCGAGACCGAGACTGGGCTAGTCTCGGGTTTTGACCGAGACCGAGACCAAGACCGAGACTTCCATCCCTACCATACATGTAACAGCACAAAAATTTTGGGTACCCCTCGCCCCTTGGTGGGACCCCCCCTCCCTTGCGTCTGCTGACTTTTGACTCCCCTCTCCCAAAGATGGCGCAATTTTTACCTTTTTTGACCAAAAAACCGATTTTTTGGATTTTTGGCCAAAATTTTACTCCCGTCGGGACCCTCCCCCTCTTTTCCCCCTGGCGGGACCCCCCCTCCCTCCCCCGGGACCGAATTTTTAGGGGAGTGTCTTCCCCTCACCAACTACATGTATTAGGTTTACAGTCAAGTCAAGATCAGGTGTATTATCTTGAGTTCTTACCACAAACGGGGGTGATAAGTTATTGTTGATAGTATATACTGAGATAAACTGCTTACCAAAAACTTCAGCATTTTCAATGTTCGTATCAGCCTCAACCCATGTATCGGATTTAAGGGACGGTATAGCTGCTTTTGAGGTCAGTCTAGAATTGACATAGTTATAGAAACACTTTATTTTTTTGAATTTAGTACAGACAGTTGACGGTTTTTTATGTCTGATCGGATAATAGGCCTAGCAGCAGAAGCAGCCTTTTTGAATTTTTCTAAATCCGAGTCATTTCTAGTCTTCTTATCATTGTTCCAGCAAATTTTTTTCTTGGAGAGAGTCTTTCTTACCTGAGGAGATGATAGTTTCTTGCTACCGCCACATTTTTTTCGGGGAACAAATGAAAAATTGAGTAGTCATGAATATTAGAAAATACTAGCCAAATGTCGTCCATCGATGTACAGTCAGTGAAGAGCGCGTGCCAATCTATAGAATCTAAAAATAAATTCCACGTATCAAAATCTGCATTTCTAAAATCATAATGTAACTCAGTGTCTTTATGCTTTTCTATATTGATATTAGAAAACGTTGAAATGACCTTATTATGATCGCTAGTACTAAACGGCTCAGCAACCGTCACGTGGCCCTTACAGCCATCGCACACCATGGCTAAGAAGGGAGTTACTGCAGCTTTTTGAGCAGCCTCGAACAATTTATTAAGGATATTCACGCATCGTGCGTGAAATTTTATTTCACACAGCGGGCATGGGATGATGTAGTCCCCAGAACCAGTAACAGTATCACATTTAGGGCAATTTGGTGGTAATAGCGCGTCCATGGAGCTAGTAGAACTTGACCGCAGAGTGCGATTCATCGCAGAAAATAAAATAATAGGCAAATGCTAGTCCAGGAATCAGCTTGTCTGAATCAAACTGTGTTAAAACCGTAATGTACGTAATATATGTATGTATTTACGTACGTATATATGTAATATACGTACATATGAAGGATGTAACATTAGGGTTTGTTTCCCGCATCTTTAAACTGGAGAAAACATTCGGGGCTATTCTCCAATTCTTCACACTTGAGACACCGTTGAGCAAAAGCAACACTGTTCATTAACAAATGAACAGATTCGATTTCCAATGCTTAAATGAGTACAATTGTGTGCAAAAACTCCATTCTCTGCCTCATTTTCTAGACGCCTAGTTGCAAACCAGGGGGTTTGATTTGAAAACGTCAAATATAAATAAGCTCCCAACCTCGAGAGATATGTAGAACGACAAAACTGGGTTAAGTAGAGGGCAGCCCGCTCCGGATTGGGTCCGCGTGGGCCTTTGGGCCTAAACTGAAGATATTTGTCAATCTGAGTAGTTTAGGAACAGCTTGCTTTGCAGTCCAATCTAGTTTGACTCATTATATATATGCGGACACGCACACACATTCTTTTGGTTTGGGTTTAGGCTCTTTTCTGTCTGTTTTTGTGCAGGTTTTTTTGGTATTTTCTCCTTCCAGTAGCTAAAGCCTTTTTCATTCATTTTTTCGGCTCTCATCCCATCCCATTTTGCTTCTTGTGCCGTTGGTGACTCTCATTTCAGTAAAATGGATATTCATGTTATTCTCAGTCTCTTTTAAATGACTTGAGGCTAGAGTTCTTTTGCCAATGCTAAACAGACGGCAGAGTTACATATTGCATATTTAATTAACGCTCTTCCCACATGGGTCTGTTTAGAATATATAGCGTTGCTTTTATGGCTTTTTTTAGCTCATTTTTGTAGTTTTGGGATCATATCAGAGACTAGCGACTTTTACCGTCTTTGACTCTTGGATTCCTGGGTGGGTGAGTCGTCGGTTAAGGAGGTTTTCCTGAAACCGAATGTTTTGTTTTAATGTTTGCTCATTTCTGTTTCTGGTTGGGGTTCAAATCTATAAGAGGGGGAAATTGTTTACCCGAGGTCTAGAAATGGGCAGGCAGTTAAAACAAGAGCAAAGGGTGGTCCTTCGACTGGGCCGGGGTTGTATGTGTATGTGTATGTGTGTGTGTATGTGTGTATATATATATATATATATATATATATATATATATATCAGGGATCGACCGGAACCCTAAAACTACCGGAACCGGAACCGGAACCGGAACCGGAACCGGAACCGGAACCGGAACCGGAACCCCCTTCAAAAAGACCCTATATTTTGCAATATTTTCAAAAAAATTTTTTGTGTACTTTTACTCACATTTTTTATATGCAACCCTTCTATACACTTTTGACTTTCTATACACTTAAATACACTTTTGACATTTATTTTAGTATTTACAGTAATTTAGCACTTTAATTCACAGTGCAAACGCAAAATCAGTGAGCCACAGGTTGCAGGGGTCTGGGGGCGGCAGCCCCCAGAAAAAAATGGAGATTTTTTAACTGTTTACGCCGAATTTGGATAACTAAAGTCGTATCAGAAATTTTTTCCGACAGGTACAGTGTATTATACAAGTACATTCAGCATAATGTACTTTTGTAGACATGCATAGGCTTTGATGAAAGATAATAACAAGGAGTAGTCAGCCATAGAGATGCAGGGGTCAGGTTTTCGGCAGGGCGATAAAAACCAAAGGGGGGACCCTTGTTGACAATTTCTTAAGGTAGACCTTAAGGTTAACTTCTTGAGGGGACCAAAAGGCGGGGGGATCGCGGCCCCCGAGACCCCCCTCCCTATCTACGCCGTCTCGTGGACCCAAAAAACCCCTGACTTGGAGAAAATTGGGGAGCGGGCGGCGGCTGTACCGTCGCCCCCTCTCCTAGATGTTAGATAGTAAAGCCTGTTTCACACGAGGTGGATTATTAAGGATATCTTCCTCAGGGGGATCCCCATGGGAATGCCCGTCGTGGGAGTCCCCACGCGTCCCCAAGGGGATCCTCTTGGGGGTCCCCATGGGGAATTTTGCTTATCGCTCGCCGAGCGTTTTTTCAAGGGGATCTACATGCAGTGGCCAATCAAATAAAGTCACGTGCGTCTGGGGACTTGCGTCCCCATGCGTTCCCAAGGGGATCCCCTCGGGGACGCGTGGGGACGCAAGGGGATCCCCTTGAAAATCCACCTCGTGTGAATCAGGCTTAAGGTTTACACAGATTACATAATTTTTCAGTGTAGCGTGAAAACCCGAGAACCTTCGAGTTTCGACCTTTGGCTTTCATTGAGCTAGTTGAAGTAATACAAGAAGTTGGACACAAAAAGCACAGCACTGTTGATAAAGAATAAGCACTGCAACATAAGAATGCTAGAATAAAAAATCAAAAGCTATTTGTATGTACTCCTAGTACTAGTACTATAAATATTACAATATCCGTTTTAAGACAATAAAGCACAAACGATAACAATGTATTAAGCTAGTGTATATATATTTAAATTTGTATTGTATTTTGTATTTGTGTTTAAAGTATAATATGTACATACATGTATAAGTATGCAAGATTTATATATACGCGTACAGCACACAATATGTTGAACGCATGAGCTTTGATGAAAGAGAATAATAAACAAGACGAAGCCTAAACTAGCTACAGAGTCGCAAGAGGCTCGCCAGAACAAAATCTGAAGAAAATTTTGATTTTTAGGCCAATTGTGGTCAGTTGGAGGCCTATCGGAAAATTTTCATGGACGAACAACACAAAATTAAAAGCAAAATCCTTTGTCAGAGAAATAGTGGTTCCGGTTCCGGTTCCGGTACTTTTAAAATACCGGAACCGGAACCGGAACCAAAAAGTAGGGATGTCGCGGATGTCACTTTTTTGACATCCGCGGATGCGGATGCGGATGCGGATGTTGACTTCTGACATCCGCGCGGATGCGGATGCGGATGCGGATCTTTTTAGAATACGTTCTAAACAAGTTATGAGCCAAATTTTTGAAAAAATTTTCACCAAAAGATACATAATACACTAAAAATAGCAAGTATGAATGCAAGAATGAAAGTACTAAGGAATGAGGCTTAGATAAAACAGTTTGTATCAAAGTTGTGCATTATATATGTCTTCTAAGCCATGCGCCGCCATCAACAGTTTGTTTTAAAACGCTATTGGTTAACTTTATGCCAACTAAAAGGCTATCGGCGTAACCCTCTGGTTACTTGATGCTTTTGGTTTTGGTTGGTGTATAATCACGATACGTACTCTGTCTATTCTTTTTAATCTACGAAAGCATGCAAGTTAAAAACCAATAATATTGTTTTGACAATTATTGCTTTACAAGTTTGTAGACTAGTCTCTCTCAAACATGCAAAACTCAGTTAGAATATGCCCGCAATATCAAATATTTGTGAAGCCTACTTTAGAAAAGAGCGATTTGCAACCAACAATGAGGAGAAAAAGTCTAGAATAAAGTATCAATCCACCGTTTTAAGAGCAAAAATATCGGTGTATACATGCACAAAAATCAAAATTGCCGTCTGATTTTCTACATTTTTAGTAATTTTTGCCGAATCTGCAACATCCGCACATCCGCATTAAATTTTTGCGGATGCGGATGCGGATGCGGATGTCAAAAAGTTGCGGACCATCCGCGGATGCGGATGCGGATGCGGATATCCGCGACATCCCTACCAAAAAGTACCGGAACCGGAACCGGAACCGGAACTCCGGTCGATCCCTGATATATATATATATATAGTATATATATAATATATAGAGGGTCGCTCAGAGAATTTACCTCCGGTTCAGCATCCGGCTAATTTTTGGATGGCTCCAGCCGGAGCCGGAGGGGTCAAATCGGTCGATCGCTAATATATATATATATATCAGGGTTGGGCACCGGAAAAAAACTCCCGGAAAAAAACGGTTTTTTTCCGTTTTTTTCCGTTTTTTTCCGAGGGGTCGGAAAAAAACGGAAAAAAACTCGAAACTGATAAGTTAGTCCAGTAAAGGTTAAACTTGCACAAAATGCTTAAAATCTGTAGGAAAACAAAAGTAAAACGTTTTTGTGACTAATGAAGGTTACTGAACTAGTTGGCAACATACATGTAACAGCACCAAAATTTTGGGTACCCCTCCCCCCCTTGGTGGGACCCCCCGCTCCCCTGCGTCAACTCATTTCTGACCCCCCCCCTCCCAAAAATGACGCATTTTTTTACCTTTTTTGACCAAAAAACACCGATTTTGACAATTTTTGGCGAAAATTTTGGTAAAATTTGCTCAAATTTCACAAAAAAGTGTCCATTTTTTCAAATTTTGGCCAAAATTTGACTCCCGCCGGGACCCTCCCCCCTCTTTTACCCCTGGCGGGACCCCCCCTCCCTCCCCCGGGACCGAATTTTGGGGGGGGTCTTCCCCCCCCCCATCCCCCCCCATGGCAATGGGTGGAGTGAACGATACTGACTTCAAATTTTGATATTTGCGTAACCCTTCATGAACATGGGCATATATGTACGGTTTATTGAGAAGCTATGACTATGAAGCTATCCGTTCCTTTTCAGGGTGTGTAAGAGAATATAATGAACCGTGTCTATAATCACTGCTCTACCTAGGGTTGTATATATATGCTATACTGTATGTAAGCCAAACTACTATAAATACCTGCTTCCTTAATACTTAGTCGCAAGTAGTGCTAGAAAATTTCATTACAGGTATAATTTTTAATATCAAATTTTTCGTGACGTCGGACCAGCTTCTTTTTTTTACTACTTTATCTTAAGTAACCCCGAACGGCTGTTTCCTTGTAACAGGCCAACAAAAAAATAACTTGATTAAATTTATATAATTCAACGTTTCACTTGAATTTTTAGCATTTTCAATTAGAACATATCTCCATTCAATCAGCGAAATTGGTTCAACATTGGGCCAATTCCTAAAATGGACTTAACGGATTAGACTTAATTAAATCCGTAATTTAGGAATTGGATTTCGGATTTATCGGATTTAAAGTTTCAGACTGACTAAACGGACTTATTTTAGTCCGATCCAATTCCTAAAATACCACAGGATTTAAGTTTTTAATCCGTTTCAATTCCTAAAATACTTTCGGATTAATCGTGCTGCTGGACTTAACTAAGTCCGCTGAGCAAAAATCCAATTCCAAAAATGGATTTATTTAAATCCGTTTAATATTCGGTTTTAAAACTACATGCAAATTGTAGGATTTTAAATCCGCGTAACGTTACGCAGATTTAATGGATTTAAAGGCAGGGTGCGTCGCATTTAATTGCTTATAACTTTAGACTACCTTAACCGATTTGGACGATCAATATGTCAAATGAAAGCGCATAAATTGGGCTTTTCAACTGCATAAGTTTTGACATTTTATTTTTTAGTTATACTGTAAATATTGGTTATTACTAATCAAAAACACACACACTCGCTACTTCCGAATTCAGTAATTTTTTTATTTTCAAAGAGTTTGGTGGTTTTTGATGCCTATTACAAGCACGCAACATCAAAAAAATTCTAAATTAAACTTAGCGTTAACTAAAGAGGCTTTTCAAAACGCCATTTTATTATACGATTTTGTCAATTTTAGTTGCGTTCTGAAAAACCTATAATGCTTACCGCTTGCGTGTTCCTGGGCCCGATTTATCGAAACAAAATGTTCGTCGTTGAAAATGTTCGTTGTTGAAATTGTTCGTCGTTGAAAATTTTGAATTTGATCGAAACATTTTCAACGGCGAACATAACACTAATTTATAGGACAAATGTTCGTCGTTGCAAAACAAATGTTCGACGTTGAAAAATCAAATGTTCGTCGTTGAAATAATTTTCGACGACGAACATTTGAACGGAGCTCAAGACATCCGTTGAAATGTTCGCCGTTGAAAATTTTTTCAACGACGAGCTTTGGTCGTTTAGGTCGTTCAGAATATAAAAACATTCTAAAAGACCAAAGCTCGTCGTTGAAAAATTTTTCAACGACGAACATTTTCAACGACGAACATTTATCCTATAGTTTAGTGTTATGTTCGTCGTTGAAAATGTTTCGATCAATCCAAAAATTTTCAACGACGAACATTTTCAACGATGAACATTTTCAACGACGAACATTTTGTTTCGATAAATCGGGCCCTGGTGGTCATTATACACACATGCAGAAATGCACATGCTCCCATCTGCGTTCACATGTGTAGCATAGCAACCCTAGCATGTAACGGGGTCAAAATTTTGGGGTGGCTCCCCGGCCAAATTTTGGGGACCCTCCCCCCTGATCGACCAAAAATACCAAAAATTTTTCGAAATTTTGTAAAATTTTCCCAAAAAAGTGCCATTTTACTAAATTTTGCCCGAATTTCGGGGACCCTCCCCCGGCCCCTCGATTTTGGGGGGTCCCCCCCATTCCACCCTCATAATATGTACTTGTGTCGAGCAACAAACATGCTCTGAAAATCACGTGCTTATTTTTAATTTTTGAATTGTCCGATCAGTCGTCACATGCTGAAAATCAATATTTTGAAATTCTCCAGTCACAGCAAATTACGTATATAATGTTGACAAACGTAGCTTAAGTTTTTTGGGGGGGGTGGTGGTTGTGTAAATTTCATTGGTCATTGAATTCATTGGTCATTACGTAATTCCCCTCAGGCTCGATTCGTACTGACAGCCGTTTATCCGTTCAGCCGTTAAAATTAATAGTGTTTAAGATCAAATTGTGGCGTGATTATTGCTGAGATTGGTTGTCTAAACGGACATACATCTTTTTCTGGTAACGAATGTTCGTTACCAGTAACGAATTGGAAACTTTTGTTTGCAATGTACTGTATATACGACTGTAAGTATGAATGGACCTTAATAAAGAGTGTATAAAATAGAGGCCTGCACGGGCCTATTTTTTTGGCCCGTGGCCCGGCCCGGCCCGTTGCCTTCCGTCGTCGGCCCGGCCCGGCCCGTTAGGACCATTTTCAGGCCCGGCCCGTTCAGAGTCGTCTGTCGGCCCGGCCCGGCCAGGCCCGGCCCGTTGCCAGCAAAAAAGGTCAGTTGTCCATAGACTCCTCATGTTGCATTTTCAAATAGTGTTACTCGTACCAATGGCGTACCCAGAAAAAAATGTGTTATGTTTCTTTGTAATGGGTTAAAATGTACTTTTTAGCAATTTTAACACTTACATATAGCATTACAAACACAAGACCACTAAGCCACCAAGTTAGGCCGTCCGGGTCTGGTGGCGGCAGCCCATAGAAATAAAATTGGACATTTTTTCAATTTTTAGACCTCTAGTATAAAACTGATGCAGGCCTCTAGTATAAAACTAGTGGTTCAACTGCTTTTGCATAAAGTATCTAAATAAAGTTATCAATCTCGTTTGCAGGCAAAAGAAAGAATTTTCAAGATTTCTAAACTGGGATTCGAACTGTGATCAGTAGGGTGGGAAGCAAAAATCGCAACCACTAGACTACCACTTCATTAGAATTTAAGCATTAAAATGTCTTTATAAACTTTTAGTACAGTTGAGTTGAGTGCTGAGTACAATTGAAAAAATAAAATTTTTCACGCAAAACATGTTGAAAAAGACACAAATTACGATGGAATTAATAAGGCACCACAAACCCACGCTATTCCCTAGTAGGCAAGTCTGTTTATAATTGGCTGTTCCTGGTATCACATGTAATACCAGCCATATTTTGATTGGCCGATTTGCTTAATTACGTTTGCAAGCAAAACGGAAGCATTAAGAACACTTTAAATCTTGTATTTTAGGAATTGGATCGGACTTAATTAAGTCAGATTAAAAATAGTCGGATTTAATTAAAATCCAATTCCTAAAATGCCGGATTTAATGGATTTAAGCGCATCAACGTGCTCAGCTAAGTCCGACTAAACGGATTTAAAATATGCAGCGTGACAAGTTAAATCCGTTAAATCAGGTATTTTAGGAATTGGATTTTGCAGCTTGTTAAATCCACTCGTTAAGTCCGATTAAAATAAATCCTTTAAGTCCATTTTAGGAATTGGCCCCCCCCGGCTCTTTTTTTTAATGGATAAATTTTCGTATTGGTACACGTACATTTCAACAGCAAATCAACATATTCAACCAGAATGTAACAGCATAAAACTTTTAGGCAATTATCCAGGGGTTTGAGCTGTTCTATTTAAGTCAAGAAAGCCTTTCTGTAGACGCCATTCTGACCTTTTTTGCGAAAAGTATATAATATGGCGGTTTCCCGTTTTTTGTGAAAATTTTAGGGAAAAATTGTTTAAATTCAATTAAAAGTCCAATTTTGAATTGCGAAGTACATTGATTCTTCAAAGGTTAAAATATCCACCCTGAATGGCAGAGTTTGAATACACTTTGCTGTTTGCAATGCCAAAACCATTCACTCTTCTGTCGACTTTAGAACACCCCAGTAAACTGATAAACTGACAGCGAACTTACCCCACCTTAGTCCTACACTCCTTCCTACCCCACCATAACTAATTAGACAAATTTTAAAACAGAAACACTTGCTATTATGGTAGTTATCGCATCTATCTAGTCCAGAAGAAGCGTAATAACCATTGAAGAGTCACCAGTGAATAATAATGAAGTTACTAAGACGCAAAATGTAAAATTACACTTTAGAACTACTTTACCATCATTTTTGGACATCGGAAAAAAACTCGGAAAAAAACCGGAAAAAAACCTGAAAAAAACCGGTTTTTTTCCGGCCATAATTTTTTTCCGGAAAAAAACCAACCCTGATATATATATATATATATATATATATAAATATATATATATATATATATATATATATATATATATATATACCCCCCCCCCCCTATATATATATATATATATATATATATATATATATATATTGTATATTAATATTTCTGGTCCGCTCACGCGACCTAAATTTACAGAGTTCTGTGCAATGATTGGTACAAAATAAAAAAACCATGAGTGGTGGCTGTGAGCTAGTCCCAATGCATAGAAACTTTTAGCCGAACGTTGTGCTGCACGTGAAGTAACTTTCATTGGATCTTTTCTTCCTGCTTTTTATTCAATTCCATTAGGTGTCCATCTTTCAAGGTTTTTTATATTTTCAGTGGGAATTAAATTAGTGACACATGATCAGGTTGTCATAATGTTTCTTCATGGTTGACTTACTTCTGCTTTCCGAATTACACGATGATATTATATAAGTTTAGTCTTGTTCGTTCTATATAAGTCTATTAAGTAGCGTATGGAAAATTGTCCGGTACAAAAAATGCTCTACATTATTAACCATAATGTCGGGTGTCCAATTTACCTAATATTGGTTCATGGTTTTATTAGATTTAGTGAATGTTAAGGTGCACCCACATCCACCACAGCACCAAAACATATATATAAACCTTGCTGAACCTTGCTATTTTATTTTGTAAACCTTGCTATTTATAATATATTCCAAACAAGGTTTTTTTGTGTCCAGAAGTGTGTCCAGACACAATTTTTTCTTGCGGGACACAATTTTTTCCTGCCGGACACAACTTAGACACACCTCTCGAGAAGCTCCTGACAATGCTTATGGTGATGATGTAGCTAGATTTACCGAAAAAAATTTCCGATACGTCTCGAATTGACCAAATTTGGCCTAAAAATAAAAAATTTTCCCCAATTTTTCCTGGGGGCTGCCGCCCCCAGACCCCTGCGACTCTGTGACTTACTATTCCTTGTTATTATCTTTCATCAAAGCCTATGCATGGCTACACGAGTATATTATGCTGCATTTAAGTTTTTGCACACAAAATAAAAATTTTTTACAATTATGCACGCAAAATTTAAAAAAACCTGTTTGACTCGAACGGCCGAACTGACACCCAGACACACTCGACGCTTACGGGACACAAATTTTTTTCGCCGGACACAACTTGGACACACCTTCCATTTTCAAAAAAAACCCCTGACTCCAAATCTAATTCTAGTACAAACAGCTACCCGTGGAGCACATTTTCTTGGCTAGTCCAACTTTCTTGCTACTGGTAAACATGGTTTGCTTCAGTTCACAACATTTACATATTGTTCACCAATTTGCATAGCAAGTTGTGTGCATAAGTACGAGTGGGCCGCGTGTAAATTTCAGTCTAAGCCCGTTTTTCCAAAACATTCGCGTGTTCGAGACCTCAAAGTCCAATTGCAGAGGAAACATCCTCGAAAAAATTTCTTTCCTTTGAACTCCGTGGCTTAGTTTACTTGGCTGCCGTGTCTATAAGTAGACCTACATATTGTCATAGACTCAAACTCTGTGTATGAGTTGTGACATACTGTTATGTACATGCATATATAGGTATGCTAATGCTGTATATACATATATATGTAGTAGAAGCTTTCGCTTTCTTTGGCATGAATTATATTGGGCGGTCTACTTATTCCGATAACCTTGCGCTCTCTCGTTCGGGCTAATCTCATCCACTTTGCTCTGAGAAATATACTTTGATCTAAACTTTTGCTGCTGTAAAGCTTTCAAGTTCGAACTTTTTTTAGGCTTCCTTTCCTATCTTTTTTCTGAATTGAGTAGGCTTCCCCAAAAACTGCCCCTTCCTTCTGCTCTATGCGTTTCTTAATGATTTATTACTGTCATGCTGCTTTGATTTTTTTTGTTACTTTGATGTTGTATTTCCTGCTTAAAGGTTGAGCTCATGTTTTTTGAACTCTTGACTGTTTATTCCAGAATTGACGACTGAGGCTTCAGAGACTATTTAGAGACTATATATTTGATTTTATAGGACGTTTGTTAGTCATTAGAATTTTTTATCGGTCACATATGTGGCATAAATAAGTAATTGAAGCTGAAGGGAGTTAATACCAATATAGCTTGATGAAAAAGAACGTCACTTAAACATGACCTCGTGACCCGCTCGCCCGGACTTTTTTTTTAGGTGGCTGCATTTTTTAATCATAGTAACATTGGCGGTAGAGATCAGCTTTTTGATTCCCGGCACGGCCCGGAAGCGCCATGGTGAAATTGGTGTCCGGCCGTGGCCTAGTTTCCCATCAGGGTCGGATCTGAGTGTTTATTATAAGGAAGTGGACACATGCAGCTATACACTGCAGTTTCGTTATGAGAGCGGCAGAAATTTTACGAGTTTACCACTATAGTACGAGTACCTTCCCTATTGACCTGAACTTAGCATAGATTCGTAGGGGTGTAAACTTATCCACTTCGAAAATGATCATAAATTTGGAAATACTAAATATAGGGGTTGGCACTTCATTCTAGTAGGTGGGTGCATTATTCTACCTCTCTGTCATACACCTCTCTCGCCCTTTAAACCTTCTCAGAAAGAAAAGGCAAGAAAACTGCCCGCAAATGCGTATGAAAACCACTTATCGCAAAAATTAGCATTAAATTGGCTTTAAAAATATTTAAGTTCGGCGAAACCCTTCACCTGGTGCTTTTGTATAGCTTTTGGATAGATTCTAAACTTGCTTTGCAGTTTTGCACCATTTATAGCCATTGTAAATTTGTAGAACAAACAGCACTTTCTTGTTGTGTAATGGGCGCACAAGGCACAATATCAGGCACTATATCTCCTAACGGCAGGCCGGCCGGCCGGCCTTATTGTTATTATTGTCCTCAAAATTTTGTGACTCGTTTTTCTCAGCCCCCCCTGGCCGGATTGGTCCCAAACTTTGGTGGTGGGGTCCCCTCCACGAGTACTTGTGCCCCCCACCTTGGTGACCCCCTGACCCTCGGGGGGCCGGGTCACGTGATTTCAAAAATTGGGTGTCAAAACCTGTTGTGGTAATGTTTCAATGTGGTTATATAGGTGCGTCGAATAGTGTATGTAGGAAAGTGTGTTTCCAGGACGAAACCTATTGTGCTTGTGTGTTGCAATAGTAAGGACTCTTCTGGGTCCGAGGTCCATTTTTGCCTAGGACCCGCCTGGGCCCCCCTATGGACCGTCAGGGCACCCCCCCCCCTAGGGGGTCCTCAGGGGTCAAATTTTCGAAATTGAGATTTTGGTGTTTCTGGGGGTAATTTGGGCCCCTGAACACGAATCTGAGGTTACTTTTTGCCTAGGACCTCCCTGGACCCCCCTACGACCCCTTCATGGTACCCCCCCTAGGGGGTCCTCATGGGTCAAAATTTCGATATTGAGATTCCGATGTTTTGAATAATCAACCTTTTCTTTCAAAGTTTGCTGTCTAGATTGTATAAAATGCTTATTTGTCTGCAGAACAGACATATGGGAACCTGACAGCATAGAATAGTGTGACTGCAAAGTATATGACCACTCAGGGTACCCCCCCTTGGGGGTCCTCAGGGGTCAAATTTTCGAAATTGAGATTTTGGGAGTTTTGTGGGTAGTTTGTGTCCCTGAACATAAATATGGTTTTTTTTGCCGAAAATAGACAATCTGTTGCTTAGAATAGAGGGTCCTTTGCCTAGAATAGAGGGTCCCCTACCGTCGGCAACCCGTTTATTGCCGTTAGGAGATATTGTGCCTGTAACTGTAGTGCCGTAACAGGCACTAATTATTAGTGCCTGTTACGATCTATAAAATAGGGCTGTAAAAGTTTTTATGTCTGCTTGATTAAATTCTTCCCGTTAGCTCTCTTGTTTTAACTCAGTTTTTCTGTATTGTATGGGCTGGCTAAACTGTGTCACTGAATCTTGGAGGGAGCCTTTATTGCCGTACTTTCGGAAGTATATTCTGGGGAGAAGGTCTTATGCCGACATTTTAACTAACCCTTGTGCCAAGTCATACAAATAATGACAGCATTGTTGCGAAAACATTTTTTAAAAAAATTGACGCAAAAACGGTGTTTTATGTAGCGTAAAAATTAGCTATTTTTAATATTTTCGCAGGAATTTTGGTGAAAGTCGCATGAATTTTATGGTAATGCCTATAACAGCTCATTTCATAGAAATTTTGCTTGTCCTTGTATATAATCTTTGCTTGCCCTAAAATGAAAAAATCTGAGGGGGGTCCCGGACAGATCTACAGATATGTGAGGGGGTCCTCACAAGCTGTCCAATCTGATATCACGCTCGTTGTGCTGATCTCTGATCTTTTATGTCCCTTTTGTGTGATGTCTAGCTTACAAATGGCGATTGGTCCGAAATATTTGTCAATATCGGTAGTCTTGGGTCAGGAAGTGATTATTGGTACCATACAGCATTGTATCAGCTCAGTGAACATAAAATGTCAAAGCAAAAAGCTCTCTTTTTGCAAACAGTGAGCAAAACTGCTTTGGCGACACTACCACCTTAACCGAATCCACTAACGTCAATCTTTTTTGTTCAGTAAGTTCCTGTAAGTGCAGTGGTGAATCTTTAGGCGCGTAGTTGTGTGTACGGCCCACTACGATATTTCAGTGTTTTACATTTTTAATTAGCTGGCTAGAAAAATTTTGCATGCGTCTAGAATTGAAGAAATTTTACCGAAACATTCTAGCTTATTTGTATTGGGGAAAGGGGGCTTTAGACTTGGCCCGTCCCCCACCCCCTAAAAATCGTCTGAAAAACTGTTCCAAATTATAGGTATATATATTCTGCTGTCTCTACGAAATTTGAAATCTCCTCCTGGATTCTGAATGTGTTTTTATTTTGAGGCGGTGTAGATTCTTATTAAGCGCTTCCTATCCTTTATATACACCCATTGTACGTATATACATTACTGAACGATTTAACCTGAATGCCAGATATGGGGTCCACTTATTACGCGGACGATATTTCAATGACTGCAATTGTTATCGCCGATCGAATTGGCACCATCTGTGATGCGGTTAAAAAGTCGCGCCTGCAAAGTGTGGCAGAACCAGAACATGTGTTTCATAACCAGGTGACGCAGGTGCGGCAGATTGTGCTGTTTTAGGGGTCAGGGGAGAGCGTTCTGTAGGATCATGGAAATGATTCTGAACTATAAAGGGGCTATATATATATATATATATATATATATATATATATATATATATATATATATATATATATATATATATACATATATAGTATAACAAAAGGAGGATGAGCGTGTTTATTTGATTGGACAAAATGTGGCTGTCTGCCTCACACTAAATCAAGGGGACTATGCGGACTTGAAGTTTGTGGACGCAATCTGTTATTGATTAATCTGCAACCATGGGTGACAAGGGCTTTCCTTTGACGTTTGTCGAAAACGATGGCCCGTATTCACATATTAACACTAACGCTTAAACTTAGTGTTTACACTTAGTGTTAGCGCTTATGCAGGGTTTTTTTTGTGTAAAATAGGGTGTATTTACACATCGGCCGCCTAATTCACACAGCAAAAAATAAAAATACACACTGATTTACACAACTCTATTTCCGCCCAAAAGTTGATAAAACCGCCTATTTTGGTAGTAAAAATCACAGAAAATCGCGAAGTGGCGATTGCAGCCTGTGACCGCTTTGTGCTAATGAAAATAAGTTTTGTTTTTGACCCAAAAATAAAAAATCTTTCAGTTTCTGCGGGCTTTTGCCCTTAAACGGATTCTGATTTTCCATTTTAGCATTGTTGAAGCATTTGAAAATGAAAAGTCGGCCATGCTGAGCTTGTCTGTGCGATATCTTGTATTATATTCCATACATGTAGTTTGGGGGGAGAGTGGAGGGGGGGTTAGACCCTTCCGACAATTCGCTCCCGGAGAGGGAGGGTGGTCACGCCAGGGGTAAAAGGAGGTGAAGGTGTAAGGTGTAAACTTGCGTATATGCGTTTGTCGGGTGCAGTCAGCACTAAGTAGGGTGCACAGGTATGTATACTCTATTCTCATTCGTCATATTTTTACTTTCACAGTTCGAAGTCGCAAAGTCAAAATTCGGCTTTAATAAGAGCAAAAACATTTGCCTAAAAAATACCAAAATACACACTTTCCAAAATTTAAACAACATACCCTTAATTTACACAGCAAATTCTTAATTTACACAACATTTACACAGTGCCGATTTTGAAAAAAAAACCCTGATCTGCTGTACTCTGTATTTGCTTTTTGATACTTTAGGATTGATATTTTAGAAAGTTGTTGATATTGATTGATAAACTAGGCCAAACAGGTTACAATTTTGCTTGGCCTTCAGTTAATCTTTTGGTAATAATTTGTTTAGGTAGATAAAGTGCAGCTATTGGATCGTCTGACTGGTCGCAAGCAGTTCGAAGGATCACTGTTCCTCACAACAACACATCTCATATTCGTACGGGAAGATGGCAAAGAAATTTGGGTTAGTTTGGGGCCAGGGTTTTTTTGTGTAAAATAGGGTGTATTTACACATCGGCCGCCTAATTTACACAACAAAAAATAAAAATACACTGATTTACACAACCCTATTTTCGCCCAAAAGTTGATAAAACCGCCTATTTTGGTCGTTAAAATTACAAAAAATCGCGAAGTGGCGATTGCGGCGTGCGGCGGCTTTGTGCTAACCAAGATGTCTTTTTTTGACCAAGGATTCTGATTTTTTATTTTCATTGGTTCATAAGCATTTGAAAATGAAAAATCAGCCATGCTGAGCTTGTCTGTATATATGATATTATCTTGTATTACCATACATGTATATAGTTGGGGACGGGGAGAGGGTGGATGGGTTAGATCCCTCCGACAATTCGATCCCTGGGGAGGGAGTGTGGTCGCGCCAGGGATAAAAGAGGGGGAGAGGATCCTGGGGCTAGCAAAATTTTCTGCCAAAATCTCTTTATTTGTGAGTGTAGTTTCGCATTTAAGGGGGTAGTGTCGCCAAAGCAGTTTTGCTCATAAGTTGCAAAAAGAGAGCTTTTGTTTTCAAATTGTACGTTCACTGACAAACTAGTAAAATGCTATATGGTGTCAAATAAATACTGCCAGACACTAGACTACCAATATCTACCAATGTTTTGAACCAATCACCATTTGTAAGCCAGACATCACACAGTAGGGACATGAAAGTTCAAAAAATCAAGCCAGATATCAGATTGGCCAGCTTGTGAAGTACATATAATGTTTTGACGCGAAATTTTTTGCGACCAATAAGAAGAATAAAAAATAAAGGTTCGTTTTCGTTTTGATTTTAAAATAAGCGTCTAAATTTTTCGCAATTTATCATTATATATTGCTGTGAGTACTTCACAGTTTACGCACAGTTTCACAGTTCAAACAAGTATTACTCCACAACCACTGAAGCAATTTGCACTAAATTTTGTGTGCATAAACTAGAGCATATGTGCTTTTAGTCTGTGTAAAGAATCTAAACAAAAAAGTTTATAATTATGACGAGATTATCGAATGTGAATAGGTTTTCAAAACGTCATTTCTCCGACTTTGCGACTTCACTGCTAACTGAATGCTGCATCAGTTTCGCTGGAACTTGGCGAAAATATTTGCTTTGACACATATTTTCAGAATTTATAAAGAACAGTGTCTTATCATTCACTGAAAAAGTTTTACAGTCACGCAAAATCGACTGCTTTTGCGACACAACCCCCTTAAACAAGATTTTTGCTCTTGGCACTTGAAAATTTTCCATTTTTGACGAAATTTTAGCAATTCTTACCTAAATTTTATCTAAAAAATGTAAAAATTGCGTCAGTCTTGGGAGAGTAGGGTCAAAAAATACTTGTTTAAAGGGGAAGGTTGGCCACCTACCAGGGACAGAGGAGTACCAAAAATTTTGGTGCTGTTACGTGTATATAATATATGTATTACTTCAAAGCACTTTGAAAGTTGTAGGGCAGGTTTTAAACTTAGAATTAAAAACTGTGTAGGATCTGGCGGACAAATCACAAGACAGATCTCTGTGTAAACCTGCGTATTCATATTCTAAGTAGTTTTTCGGGTGCAGTACTGCAGTCGGCACTAGAGTGCACTGCACAGGTACACTCTAATCTCATTCCTTGTAATTTTCACTTTCGTAGTTCGAGACGCAAAGTCAAAATATGGTAATTTTAAGTGCGAAACTGCGTAACAATAATTTTTTACCTAAAAAATGCCAAAATACAGACTTTTAAATATTTACACAACATACCCTTAATTTACACAGCAAATTTTTAATTTACACAACATTTACACAGTGCCGATTTTGCAAAAAAACTCTGGTTTGGGCGAGATTTTCAGACTTCAAAGGCGGACAAGGGACGCTTTAGACATGCCGTTTTTTATTGGGTCATGTGCAATTACTACCGCCCTGATGTGTCAAATGTTTTTACTGTTGAAACTTGAAACTTGTCTGGTGGATCTAGGATTCAGGGAGAGATATCGAGATATTTAAGTCTGTCTGACAGAAAAAGGTTGCGTCGCTTCCTTATTTTAGTGGCATGACTTCTGCGACTATATACTTGCTGTAATCTTGATAGTCACAATCTATTCTTTTCGTAACGAAATCACATGTTTCGTTTTTCTCAAGTAGTGCAACATATTTTTTGCCAGACTTTAGTTTGCAGCTCTGTGCTGGATGCAATGTTTCGTCTAGATCGACCTTGGGTCCATAATTGCTCAAGCTAAGGTCTACTGGATCCAGTACGACCCAAGTCATCTTTCCTTTTCAATTTTCTGTTTCAGATCCTGCACTCGCACATCGGAGCCGTGGAGAAAGGCCAGCTGGTGGTGGGTGGCTGTCCCCTGACGATTCGCTGCAAAACCTTCCGCAACCTGTGCTTCCTGTTGCCGCGAGAAAAAGACTGTCTGGACGTCTACATTTCGCTCAGCAAGCTCAGCAGACCTTGTAAGGAGATACGTATCAGCTATCAGCACAACAATGAGATTTGTGTGGAGCACAGAACGACCCAAAAAGTTGAAAATAGGGTTTTTCCCCGCACCCCTTCCCACTGGGTTTTTCTTCGATGTGGGAGCGGTAGCACATAGTGCTATATACTGCGACAGAAGCCGCACTCCCTCAAGAACCGAATGATTTCGGCCGGAGGGCTTGCGAGAATGTCGTGACTGACCAGGGTTTTTTTTTGGTCTGAAAAGTTTAGGCCACTTGGCCTTAGGTCCAAAATTTTTTTAGGCCAATTGACAAAAAGCTAGGCCAACTCATTTTTGCGTTTTCGCAAAAATTATTTACAAAAATGAGCATACTATATTGAGCAGTGGTATAGCCAGAAACAAATTTTGGATGGAATCGACTTTTAGAATTTGAGCTTGTTCAAATGCATTCAACAGCAATTTTAACACAAAAACGACACATACATATTAGCATATTCGTTCAATCAAAAACAATACTTTTTTGTTAAAAGAGCGGCATCTAAATTTTTTTGGAGCTGAAACCACCAAAAATTACACAGCAGCTGACGGATTGGCGAGGATCCAAAAGATTTTTTATATTACGAACCCTAAATTCACCAGAAATGACATTTTTTCTACCATAAAACAGCTATACATATATATACAAACTAGACATCCCAGAAAAAAATTTCGGGGAGAATGACTCAATTTTTTATAATGGGTTGGTTAAAAGGCGCTTTTTAGCAATTTTAACAGGCCTTACAAACGTATATAAGACTACTAAAACGCACAGCTGCAGGGGTCTGGGGACGGCAGCCCTCAGAAGAAAATTGGCGACTTTTCCAATTTTTAGCCCAAATTTGGTCAACTGGAGGCGTATCAGAAATTTTTTCTGACAAAAATTGAAACAAAAGATGGGAACGTCACATCAGACAGTCTATTACACAAGTAAATGTAGGATAATATACTCGTATAATTATATAAATGCAGCATAATGTACTTTAATATAGACGATGAAAGATAGTAACATAGCGATAGCTTTGATGAAAGATACACAACAAGTGATAGCTTTGATGAAAGATAGTAACAAGGTATAGTAAGCCACAGAGTCGCAGGGGTCTGGAGGCGGCAGCCCCCAGAAAAAAATTGGGGAAAATTTTTGATTTTTAGGCCAAATTTGGTCAATTGGAGACTTATCGGAAATTTTCTCTCCGTCCGCAGTTGCAAAAGTTTAGGCCAGCTGGCCTCAATCGCTGAAAAAGTTTAGGCCAATCCGAAAAAATTTAGGCCATGGCCTTAGCTATGGCCTAAAAAAAAAACCCAGCGTGACTCCGTAGCGTTCCAGTGATGCAGCTTCGTTTATAGTCTAGTGCTGGGCAGCGTAAGATCCCACTGGGTCGCATGCTGTCTTGCCTGAGCATAGTGACCACTGACCATAGCATTTTGACCTCCCTCTGAACCTAGTAAAATTTCCTGAAATTATATAAATATATATGCTTTGTATAATTGAAGAAAACTACATGACCAAATGAGCCAATTCTTTGCACGATGAAAGGTGCCGTCAATTGTAGTGTTTAAAACTTACCATTGACGCACGTAATGTCCTACATATTGTACATAAGTCGCTAATACATATTTAAATATTTACTCATACTTTACCAAAACTTGGAAGTTTTGGTAACCGTTGTACCAAAACTGTTAGTTTTGGTAAGCGTTGTACCAAAACTAGGAAGTTTTGGTAAGCGTTGTACCAAAACTACTAGTTTTGGTAGAGCGCTTGGGCGTAGCCAATGGGGAGGGAGTGGCGGGAATCCCCTCCCCCGAAACTTCTTACAAGTATATACGATTTTACATGAAGATCCCCCTTATGGTTTGGCTGGCAAAAAATTTCCGATACGTTTCAATTTGACCAAAATTGGCCTAAAATTGAAAAAATTCTCAACCTTTTTTCCTGGGGGCTGCCGCCCACAGACCCCTGCAACTTACTATTTATTGTTATTATCTTTCATCAAAGCCTATATATATACATGTATGCACAAGTATATACATGCTGCATTTAGTTGTGTAACACGCTGTCTGATGTGATGTTCCCATCTTTTGCTTTATTTTCTGTCGGAAAAAAATTCTGATACGTCTCCAGTTGACCAAATTCGGCCTAAAGATTGAAAAAATCTACAAGTTTTTCTGGGAGCTGCCGCCCCCAGACCCCCGCATCTTTGTGGGTTTCTGTTCTTCAGATTGTAGTGCGAATTTAAGTTTTACAATAGCTAAAATGTGCATTGTGATTGTGATCATTACAAAAAACGGAAAAGTCATTGCCTCAGATATTTTTTTCTGGGTACGCCACTGCCCCTGCAACCTAGTGGCTTATATATGTACATTCTTTTGGATTCTTTTGTCTTTCATGAAAGCTAATGCATTGGTATATTTGTGCATTGTGCACTATTTATTTGCTTAATACACTGTTGAGCGCATCATTTTAGCTGTTAAATTGACATTTTAAGTAAATTTGCAGTTCGTTGTGCCAAAAATTGTCCTCAAGTTTTCAATTTCTAGCTTGTGCATCCGCCGGTGTTTTGAGCTCCAGTTTTACGTTCAATGCCACTAAGCCACTTGGTCCAAAAATTTTTTAACGAAATGTGTTAATATGTGTCGTTTTTTCGCGTTAGAATTGCATTTAAATGCATTTTAACACATGTCAAAAAATGGGGGCCTATTGGTCAGGGGGCCTATTGGGGTCCGAGCCCCCCCCCATGGAAAATTCCTAGATCCGCCACTGGCGCTTACCAAAACTAAGTAGTTTTGGTAAGCGTTATACCAAAACTAGAGTTTTGGTACAAGTTTGCTCAAAACTCCGCTGCCCTTAGTTTTGAGTAATAGTTTTGGTACAAGCCTTCAAATTAGTTTAGTTTTAGTTATAGTTTTGGTAGGAGTTCAATTTAACTAAGTTTTAGTTATTGTTTTGGTACAACGTTTGATTTTAGTTTAGTTTTAGTTATAGTTTTGGTATAACTGCTGAAAATTAGTTTTTACAACTAGTTTTAGTTTTAGTTATGGTATACCAGAACAACACTAGACTCAATTGCAGTTCGTATGCAAAAAAATTGTTGAAAATATGCTTTAATTATATGCATATATTATGTGACCTTTGACTACTAAGTACTAGCTATAACTATTTCTATCTCGGGGTCTTAACTCTATTGAATAATTTCTCAAATTTATGCAAGGAATTTTTTATTTTTTATTTCTACCTATATATATAACTGTATATATACACACACACGTTTTCGTTTGACACCTTTGTAGGCATAGAACTAAAAGATAGAATACGTATATATTGTTTTTTTGTGTTCACTCTATCCATTCCATGATAGATGGTCTACTTTTCCTGATAATTAATTTGTCGACTGGAAAAAATTCAGGGAAAAATGGATGTTTTTCCCAACAGTGAACAGAAATAAAAAACATTAGCCAGCCTGAGTCTAGGCTTAGAAATTTGTAGGATGGGTTGAAAGGTTTTGCACTGTTATTCGCTGCTTGATATGGGAGTTAATTTCCAGCTTTCAGAGTACGTATCTCAATTTTCTTTGTTACCCAGCTAGTAGTATATAATATACCAGTGAGAGTTAGGGATTGTATCACATGATATATATTAGATAGAAATGTGTGCACGTCATGAAGTAGAGAAAGATGACTATAATAAACCATAACTATGATAAAGTATGGGTGCGAATGTTATGCCCGCTTCCCACTGCAGGTTTAAGGTTTAAGGTTTATGGTTTAAGGTTTAAGGTTTAAGGTTTAAGGTTTAACGTTTCATTCACACTGGCAGTTTAAGGTTTAACGATATTTGAATGTTGTATATTCATTGGCTGGAACTGGATGCAGAAGCTCCGCCTACACACAGCTCGGAGCTGATTGACAGAATATACAAGCTCCGCCTACAGCTCGTAACTGATTGACTGAATGGAGAAGCTCCGCCTACAGCTCGTAGCTGATTGGCTGAATCCTTAAACCTTAAACCAAAAAGTTGAAATTTTTCAACATCGTTAAACCTTAAACCTTAAACCTTAAACCTATGCAGTGGGAATGTACAATATGCTCACTTCATGTTCTACGTTAAGCCTTAAACCTTAAACCTTAAACCTTAAACCTTAAACCTGCAGTGGGAAGCGGGCATTAGGTTGAAAGATTGGACGGGGGGCCTGAACTGAAAGGAGTAAGCAGTGAGCTCACCTGGGTTTTGATACCCTAGGCGTAGGTTGTTCTCTCGGAAGATTGAATCGGCTTTGGCTAGACTTGATTGTGTTTCCCCTAAACGGTTTCTTTCCCCCTAAATTCACGTTTTGTTTCTCACCGGGTTGCGGATTACCCAAAAACCGAAGCCCCGTTCATAGTCGCCTTGGCCATGTCGTTCCTAAGCAGTTAGGATATTTTTTTATATGAGCAAGTTGATCTCAAGTCTAGTTGGGATGAAAAAAAGTAGTCGAAATGATTTTGTCAGTTCATCACAGTAGGTGAGCAAAATATTTTAATGTTTCCTAAAGTCTAACGACAAATTGTTGAGCTCTGAGACAAAACAGTTAGCGTGATTTTTGCGACGACTCGCTGGACTCTTGATGCTTGTAATTCGTTCTTTTCGTATTGAAATAGCGTGTTTCTTTTTGTCTCATGGTCCGGCATTTTTTGGTTAGACTGTATCACCTTCTGCCTAAACTGGGCCCACGTTTTTTGTGTCCTGAAGTGTGTCCACTGTCCAGACACAATTTTTTCTTGCACACACAATTATTTTTCCTGCCAAACACACCTTGGACACAACTCTCGAGAAACCCCTAACAAGTCTTTTTTATTTGATATTGTTATAAAGTGGCTTGGTTGCGTCCGAACAAAATTTCCGATACGTCTCCAATTGACCAAATTTGGCCTAAAAATTGTTAAATTCTCCAATTTTTGTCCTAGAGGCTGTCACATCCAGACCCCCCCAGTCTTTTTTCAGTGAATATCGAGGACGTCTATGCGTTCTGCTACGTGTGTCCCTGGAAGGACGTGCACAAGGGCGACGGCTGGGGCAGTCGAGACGTGCTGGTCGACTACGAGCGAATGGGACTGCCCAACGATCACTGGGTGGTCACTAATCTCAACAAGGACTATAAGGTGGCACCAAGTAGTGTGAAGATGAAATATGATTAGGTCCTAAAATTACGCAATACTAAAAGCGCATTAAAAGATGAAGTATATTGACATTGCAATTAATATTATCTTTTCGCAATTAAACACACATTTTGCAATCGAGGCTTATTTGATTGTTTGAAACAGTTCAGTTGAATGGTTATTGTAAAAGTGTAATACAAGATACAACACTTTATCGAATAAAGTGGTTTTGAAAATTATTACTAATTTTTCTCTAAGGGTTGGGGGGCTACCTATATAAGTGAAAATTTTAGATTCTCTGATTCGCTTCAGATTTGCACACAATCTAGCCCCGTGGAAGTCGCATCGCAGATGTAACCAACTGGAACCAATGCTTTTGCATTTGCTAATTTTTTACGAGGAGCTCCCAAAAATTCAATTTTACGTGTAAATCATAGGCGCAAAAAATTTTTTGTGATTACAAAGCGTTCCTTTACTCGAAATTTTTGGTATATAATACTGACGAAGCTGATTTTTACATGATTCGATAGCCTGATGGCATATCTCAACCTCTATGATCCATTTTTTTAAAATTGTTGCCCATGGCCTGGGCAGTGACGACAAATGTCAAATCATTCAAATTTGTCGGGCCCAAAAAACGGCCATTTTTCACATTTCGCCCTCGATTTTAGAATTGAAAATACATATAAAAAATCCGGATAATACGATTTTGCGCATACATGTGAGCTGCTACTATGCCAACTTTCAGCCTGATTGGCTTGTGATTTGTGTTAGAAAGAACTGTCCATCTAAGGGCTACTTCTAGGCTTTTTGCGTACTTTCGCCTATGTAAATATATACATTATTAAACGCACTACTAAACCAAAAGTGCACGTTTCAAGCATAATTGTTCTTATCTGAGGTTGAGGTGCCTTGGGGGAGTAACATATTTGTGAAAATAAGCAAAATTGGAGACCTTTGATTTTTGACCTGGGTAGCCCCCCCCGCTTGAGGTGGTAGTTTCGTTTTCGAGGTTTTCGTGATTTCTGTGTAAACTTTGTGCCCACAGAACTCGAGTTACAAATGAGGCCCGAGCACGAATTTTTGTCACAGTACTGTAAAGTCAAAATCCCCTGGCATGTCTCTCACTTTTTCGAAATTTCACCTTTGGACATTTTCAGAGGGCTTTAATTACAAGAAAATATCTTAAATTTTCAGTGCGTTTGCTTTTCAGCTATTTTCTGAGTAAATTGACTAGTTATTAAAAAAGTGGGGCCTGGGGATTTCAAACATGTCGAAAACAAACCTTATCAACAGTCCCCGCAGGTAATTGTATGATTCAGACCTGTAGCGTTATACTGGTCTACTCATTGCAAAAGACCGTTTGTGATTTGAATTTGTAATTGCTGATCTATAACTTTCCAAAAAAACGCCTAAAAACGCAATTACCCTCTTAAAAATAGTTTTGTCGTTCAATAAAGTGTTGTTCAATAAAGTCAACAGATGCTTTTTTGTGTACCAAAACTTTACCCATTTTCGTTTTTTTATTTTGAATCTTCGCTATATATAAATACTCACCTTTTGCTGTCAAATTCTATACATAGGGAAACTTTTTTTGTATGCTTTGAGGGCCCTTAATCCTTGTTAACTCCTTAAAACTTTATTCTCCTTTCTACAATCCATGCTCAAAGGCCAGTGGTGTAGTGTGTTGTTTGTGTAATTAAATATTATTATGTTTTTTGTGTTTAGTTATGCGAGACTTATCCCCGGCACTTGTTTGTCCCCGCCTCAGCGCCTACAGCCGTCCTTTTGGCCTGCTCCCAGTTCCGGAGTAGAAACAGGCTTCCCGTACTAGCATATTATCACAGTGGCTCAAAAGTTAGTGGTCTATTCCTTATGTATATGTTTACCGAGACGTGCTGGGTCGTGGAAGTTTAAACAAGGTTACAAGTAAAGTTACGGGTTTAGGTGATAAACTATAACACAACCAAAAAGGTTAGTTGGTTTAGTGGGTACAGTTAACGAAGCTTACATGTATACGGTGTCTTTGTCTGGGTAATTTATCCCGGATTTTTTTGAAATTTTAAGGGTGGCTTGTCTCGACAGTCAACGTTCAGGTAGCTTGAGCTCACGAACTCACCGCTTGTCCCTATGGGTCAAATCTGAGGGGGCATTGGGGTCTTGTCCAGTCACCCCCTCGAATTTGTGCAGGGCTCTCCCTCACCCCACCCCACCCCACTGTAATCTGTGAGCTTAAGACATTTTAGTTTTAAAAAGTTTTGTACAATCGACCCTCAGACAGACTGACACAGAGAAGACACAATTTCAGAATTAGTTTGACTCCCATTTCAGGCAGCAATTTGCCGGTGCAGTCAACCGTTGTCTGGCTTCAGTGCCCGTTGTCTGGAAGACGAACAGATGTTCCAGCATATTCTCACGGCCAATCCCACCACCACACAAACAAATCAAGTGCTCTACGTTGTGGACACTAGGCCAAAGGTCGATATTCAACGATGTGTTTACTGGACTGTAGTTATTAATACAAATAAATGATAAGTTTGTACAACACTGTAGCTTAAAGCCTACAAGCTTATAGATTGTCTGATTTGGTGCTTGCTGTTCCGTTTGTATACTGCCAAGTGAAAACCATACAGGGGGGAGGGGCTTGGGATTTGGGATGGTTTTTATCACCTCAACCCCTCTTAGAACCAGAAGGCAACTTCACACACGCCCCCCTGAGAACAGGTTCATTCATACCCGTCCGAAGCCATGTGGCCTAGCAAATGGCTCACGAAGCTAGCTGCCAAATCGGTGGCTCATGGAGTATAATATGCGACTAAGCGAAATAAGTTGTTCCAATCTGAATTCGATGCATGTCCGTGTATGGTGACACCCATCCATGTACACGGGCACTGGCGGTCCAGACTTTGATTTCGGAAGGAGGGACGGAGTTCTGAAAAAAATTTTTCGCTTTTTATGGTAGCGTTTTTCAGTTTTACGCTATCTTATTATTGCCGCTGCCATATCAAAACACTGAGTTGAGTGTTTTGTAGTAAAACCAGTGGCGTACCCAGAAATAAATGGAGATTTTTCATTTTTTAGGCCGAATTTGGTCAACTGGGACGTATCAGAAATTTTTTCCGGCAGGAAAATAAACCAAAAGAGGGGAGCATTACATCAGACAGTGTATTACACAACTAAATGCAGCGTAATGTACTTGTATATACATGCATAGGCTTTGATGAAAGATATGAACAAGAAATAGTAAGCAACCGAGTCGCAGGGGTCTGGGGGCGGCAGGCCCCAGAAAAAAATTGGGTAAAATTTTTGATTTTTAGGCCAAATTTGTTCAATTGGAGACGTATCGGAAATTTTTTTTGGCCGGTCAATAAATACCAAAGGGGGGACCCCTTCAGGCACCTTTCTTTTAGCATCAAGGTGGGGGGTTTGTCCCGGTGGGTCAAATGTGAGGGGGGGCTTGTGACTTGTCCCGGAATCTCAAATCTGGGGGGGCTTCCCCCCCCCCTCAGACCCCCCTGCCCCCCATGTACATCTGTGGTGACCATACATGTACACGGGGTCTCGGTTTGGGGGGGGGGCTTGTCCCGATATTTTGTCCCAAAAACGCGAAAATTTTCAATTTTTGCCTAAAAATGTGAAATTTTTGCGAAATTCCGATATTTTTAGCGATTTTTTCGTTTTTTTGGTCATTTTTGAAGCATTTTACGGCGATCTGAAGCGATTTTGGGGTTTCAGAGAGGGGGGCTTGTCCCAACTTGTCAAATCTGAGGGGGGGCTTGTCCCGAAATTTCAAATCTGGGGGGGGCTTGCCCCCCCCCCAAACCCCCCCCATGTACATCTGTGGTGGTGACACCCGTATTTTTGACTAGATGCATCTTAGGTCATGCCGTTTGGCTTTAGGATTGACACTGTATTTCTGCATAGGCTTTGATGAAAGATATGAACAAGAAATAGTAAGCAACCGAGTCGCAGGGGTCTGGGGGCGGCAGGCCCCAGAAAAAAATTGGGGGAAATTTTTGATTTTTAGGCCAAATTTGTTCAATTGGAGACGTATCGGAAATTTTTTTTGGCCGGTCAATAAATACCAAAGGGGGGACCCTTGTGTCAAATTTCAGTCGAATAAGTTTCGAGGGGGGGGGGCGGCCGAACCCCTGGGACCGCCCCTGTACACGGAGTCTCTGTCTGAGGGAGGCTTGTCCCTGAATTTTCGAAATTTTAGGGGGCTTGTCCCGACTTTTCGATTTTTTACCAAAAAATTCGGAAATTTCCGGCAAAATTTTGCTAGTTTTCTATTTTTTTCGCTTTTGGCTCATTTTTGAAGCATTTTACGGCGATCTGGGGGAATTTTTGAGTGTTCAGGCACCTTTCTTTTAGCATCAAGGTGGGGGGTTTGTCCCGGTGGGTCAAATGTGAGGGGGGGGGGCTTGTGACTTGTCCCGGAATCTCAAATCTGGGTGGGCTTTCCCCCCCCCCTCCCTCAGACCCCCTTCCCCCCTCATGTACATATGTGGTGACTGGTGACACCCGTATTTTTGACTAGATGCATCTTAGGTCATGCCGTTTGGCTTTAGGATTGACACTGTATTTCTGTGTATGCATTAGGGTAGGTTCATACTTACATCCGTATGTCCGTGCAGCCGGCAAAATTACGAAATTATCACACCACAATATTGGTTGCGTGATTTTTTCGTCATTTTGCCCTTACCGGCTGAACGGACATACGGCTGCAAGTATGAATCGAGCCTAAGAATACGTTAATTCATTCACGGACTGTCTCGACCTACTAATGTTAAACTAAACATTAAATTCAATTGATTAAACTTGAGTCAATAACTTTTTGTGTTTAGGTGAATGCGATGGCGAACAAGGCGGCGGGCAAGGGCTTTGAGAACGAGAGCTATTATGCCAAAATGAAATTTCACTCATTCAACATTGAAAACATTCATGTCATGAGATCTAGTCTCCAGCGGCTAGTCGATGGTGAGATTATTGTAAAGCTCGGTTTATACTTGTCCTTAAGGACATAGGGACACGGCCAAGGACAATTTTTGCGTATCTGCTGTGAAGAATTGGCGGATTTTTTCGCCTGATTTTGCATACTCTCTCATGGAGCTCACAGAATTTATTATTCCTGTCAACAAATTGTTTGACTTGGGCGGCAGTTTTATTAATTGTTGAGGGACAAAACGTTAGGGACAAGGTTTTTAATCATAATATTTTGAGTCTAATCATGAAACTGCTATTTGATTTCCGTCTGTGAAAGTTAGCATCGACAGAAAGCTATCGACGATCGCATACAAGAATGTGTCCCATCTAGTGCCGGTGTCTCACTTTTGTACTGTTCTTGAGTGAGACACTAATGTTTTACCCTGGCTAAATGTAACGTTTTATTTTTTAGTATGCAGTCAGGGCGCGTCTTTTTCCAACTTCATGACAGGCGTGGACAGTTCGGGCTGGCTGAAGCATATTCGCATTTGCCTTGAGTGTGGCCTATTCATTGCGGAAGTGCGCATTACTTAATTGTTTTTGCATCTTTAGGAAAGTATAGTTTATATTCATTACACGTTGTTGATCAGCTTTGAGCCAAGTGTTAAAATCTACTTAAGGGGGTAATGTCGTTTTCGTGGTTTTTGACATTTCAGTGTAATTTTTGCGCCCACAGAACTCAAGCTAAAAACGGACTACGGCTTCGAAACTTTAACCACATTATCTTTAGGAAAATATCCCCACCCGTTTTTTTCCTTTTCTAAAAATAGTTTGTAGAGTCGGTGTTATTGGCTTTTGAAAATTTTAGAGAAAAGTCAAATTTACGTGATTTTTGCGCGAAAATGTCATTTTCTCAACGTAGAAACGACTTATCAACTATATCAAAAAAACGGGTGGGGATATTATGTCAGTGCATAACTGCAAAAAGTTTAGTAGTTGTTGGCTGATCTTGAGTTTCATAACTGTGGCGCAAAAATTAGTCAAAAAAACCGCTGATGGGGTGTATTCAAATGATAGCAGCAGTAAAATTACAAAAGATAGTCTGCTTTTAAATATAGTTTTTTAAAGCTAGATGGTGTAAAAAATGTAAAAAAGACCGCTCTAGTTTTTGTTGAGGTTAAGTGCAGTCAGTGGCGTAGCCAGGAAAAAATTTCGGGGGGGGGAATGACTTTTCGATTATTTGAAATGTGCTAAAATGCACTTAATTGCAATTTTAACGCCAAAAACGACACATAGTAGCACATTTTGTTCAGAAACAACGCTAATTTTTGAACCGGAGCGACATCGAAAGTAAAATTTGATCTCAAAACACCGAAAATTACAAAACTGTTGGACCGGCAAGGGTTCAGAAGCTAGCAAATTTGAAAACTTTAAGAAGAGTTTTTTACTTTTCGAGCCGCAAATTCACCAAAAATGTCATTTTTGCTACGATAAAACAGCTAAAAGGATACAAAAAAACAGTACATTTAGCAAATAAATCGTGTACAAGGGACCCATATACCCATGCACATGCTTTATTGGAACACAAAAGCAAGAAACATTGAGCCACAAGGATGCAGGGGTTTGGGGGCGGCAGCCCCCAGAAGAAAAATTGGGGAAATTTTCAAGTTTTAGGCCAAATTTGGTCAATTGGAGACGTAGCGGAAAATTTTTCCGGCCGGACCATAAAAACCAGAGGGGGGACCCTTGTGTAAAATTTCAGTCGGAAAAAATTTCGGGGGGGGGGAATTCCCCCCATTCCCCCCCCCCCTGGCTACGCCCCTGAGTGCAGTTATGGTAGTTTAAAAAACACCTAAAAACGCAATTACCCCCTTAATAAGCTTTCCCACAAGGTTATTGTAGTCTCTTACTCTTTTAAAATGTTGTATCGATTTCTGATTATAGCAAACCTTTCTGTTTTTTGAAAATTAAAGTTTTCATAGAACAGTAGAGTCTCAGAGACAGTGTGAGTAATTTTTTAGTGTTTTTTAGGCAATTCAGGGCGGGGTGAGTTGTGTGGTGCACTGTTCGGACGGCTGGGACCGCACTGCGCAGACCATTAGTCTCGCCTGTCTGATGCTCGATGACTACTACAGGACTGTTCAAGGATTTCAGGTTGGCTGCTAACTAATTTACTGTCTGTGAGGCGTATTATGCTGAAGTCACTTGACTTTTCTGCGTTTACTTGAGGTTTTCGAATTAGCTAGGAAGAGTAGGTATAGATTTTGACGTGGAGGTGATCACAAGATTTGTATGCTGCTATATTGTCATAAGCATAAAAGCATCGAATAGACTACAGCTTGTAATGGCAAGTATAGCTTGTGGCTTCATGTTTCATCATTTTGGCCGTAGATTGGACATACTTTTGTTTAGTATGAACTCTAAAAAGTCTACCCAAAAATGTGGATCACTGAGAGAAACAGGGTGGCGAAATTCTAGCAGCTACTCTCTATACTCTTAATGGCTGAATATTTTGTTCTCTTCATTCATGATGAAATCACATGTATTTATTTTGTTTTGTCTCAGCGTTCAACATTTTTTACGTCAGACTTTAGGAGTATTTTTTATTCACTGCTAATGGAATTCACGCTTACAGGTGCTCATAGAAAAAGACTGGCTCTGGTTTGGTCACAAATTCTCCGATCGCTGTGGTCACGTGAGCGAGGGCACGGAGGCGGAGTCAGCAGCGTTAGCCAATCAAAATCAAGCCAATCTGACCAATGGGGGCGGGCCTAGTGGTCGGGAAGAGTCCCCGGTCTTTGCTCAGTTCCTGGATTGCGTCTGGCAGCTCTGTCTCCAGTTTCCCCGGGCCTTCCAGTTCAACGAGCGATTTCTGCAAACCATCCACGATCACCTGCATTCCTGCCAATTTGGCACCTTCCTTGGCAATTGCCAAAAAGACCGGGAAGACTTAAAGTGGGTGAAGATTCCTTGGCTTTGTAGGTTGTACAAAAGTTAGCACAATAAGTTTGTACGTTATGTATTATGCAGAGATGCACGGGAGCAATCGGCGTGGGCGGGTGTGCCTGACACCTGGCGGACGGGATGGGGGTGATCCTTAGTTTTGTTCATTTGCCGGATATAGCCCGAACATTTTCGGCGTTTTTTTGATGTTAAACTAATTTTTTGGTAGCACTTTAATAGATTTCGGATTTTCTTCTGAAAGGTTTCAAGGAATAGAATATATATATTTTTAACTATAATCCGACCAGAACCTGCTGAAGCCGGGGACAAAACAGGTGGTGCGATTTTTGTGAGGGTCCAGCAGTTTTTGGCCAAACTTTAATTTAGCTATACTATTTCCAGACTTTCTGAGCGCACCTATTCCCTGTGGGCCTTCCTGGACCGCAACATTGACGAGTACATCAATCCGTTCTACGATCCTGAGTGGAAACCAGCCAGGGGGTATCTTAGGCCCGATCTCAGGCCACAGCTCATTAAGTCAGTGGGCTTCGATTATTTTGTATTGATAGATTGATTGATTGATTGATTGATTGATTGTTCATTGATTGATTGACTGTTGATTGATCGATTGATTGACTGTTGATTGATCGATTGATTGACTGCTGATTGATTGACTGATTGACTGTTGATTGATTGATTGACTGTTGATTGATTGATTGACTGTTGATTGATTGATTGACTGTTGATTGATTGATTGACTGTTGATTGATTGCGATTGATTGATTGTGATTGATTGACTGTTGAACGATTGATTGATTGACTGTTGATTGACTGTTGATTGATTAATTGATTGATTGTTGATTGATTGATTGATTAATTCAATGATTGATTGACTGTTTCATTGGTTGATTTATTGATTGACTGATGATTAATTTGACGTCTCACGGGATAATTTCTAATGGCTTGATTTTTTCTGCCAACCCAGCAGTCCATCCTCATCTGGTCGGTAAATGGGTGCAGGTAACAGGGTCCTCAAGGCATTATGCCTTGAGGGGCTGGCCCCCCTCCACGGGTGTTGACTTACTTTGACTTAAGCGCCGTAGAAACAGAGTCCTGTTCAAGGCGGCCCCGGCCCGGTACCCAACGACCCAATGATCTGACGCCACTGGTTTCTATCCCTCGCTAGGGTGCAGATGAGGTCTCCCCAGTTGAAGCGGGCGTGGGTATAGCATTTTAGCGTTTCAGCCAGGTCGCTTTTTATGCATTTTTGCCAGGTCGTACGCTGGCCCCCAGGACGACGGGTCCACTCGGGGGGTGTGTCGGCGAACAGTGCGCGGTGGGGTAGACGGTCTGGGGGCTGTCGGGCCACGTGACCCAGGTACCGCAGCCGTCGTAATCTGATATTATCGGCAAGCGGGGGCCGGTTGAACGCTCTGCCTCTAAGTGCCTCATATGAGATTCTGCGGTCATTCGGGATGCGTAATACACGTCTCAGACAGATGTAGTCAAAAGATTCGAGGCGCTTGATGTCCGCGTTTCTCATAGGGAGAGTTTCTGTGCCATAGAGCAGGACAGACATGACCATGGCATCCAGAATACGCAGCTTTGTTTTCAGGTGGACAGTGTGCAGTCTCCACAGGGCTCGGTTTAGCTTGTTCAAAGCACCATGAGCTTGCCCGATTCGTGTAGTGATTGCGGCTGTAGCTGCCGTGTTGCCGCTTATCACACTACCTAGGTAGGTGAAATTTTCGACTTGTTCGCTGAAGTCACAGTTCGCTGTTCGCTCTTGAAGTGGCACCACTGCCTGACGCTCCAGGGCTTTGTAACGGAGATGAGCACCGCACCCGAGGGCGGACACGCCAAAGGATAGTTCTCTATCCGCGGGTTACCTTTACGCTTTACCTTTACCTTACCTTGATTATTTCGTAAGGCTGAACGTACATGCGGCTAAGTATGAATCTCAGCCCTAACCTTAATTGTTTTATTACTTATTTATTTTATAAGCTTCAACTGGGGTTATCGTTTTATTTTTTAGACTCTGGCGTGGCATGTACAATCGCTGGGAAGTGGACATTGACGTGCGTGAGCCCTTGGACGAAGCTGTGGGCGCCATGGTGGAGCACACACAGACGCTGGAGGATCATTATGCTTGGCTTACTAAGGTAGGGCTGGATTTAGGGTTGTTTGGGTGACGTGAAGTGAATAAAGGCAGGGATAGTAGAAATTGCGTTATTGCTTGGCTAAGGCAACTGTAGGGAAACCTAAGGCTAGATGTACTATATATTGTAGTACAGCAACCAGGCTGTCGTACTGTCCTGTTTAAAAGGCAGTGCAGGATTGAGCTGATTTGGTTCCAGCCTTTGTGGTTAATAAGTATCCTTGCGATAGGAACGTAAGTAACTTAGGGTGGATTTCACAAAGGTGGTTTTACGTACGTTTTTATATGATTTGCACATAATTTCACTACGAAATGTCGTCTGATTCGTTACGAATTTCGTAGATTTTCTTAAACCATGGTTTCAGTTTAGCTGAAGTTTCAGCAAGACAGAGACCTGAACATGGTTTTTTTGCGTCCCACAGTGCGTCCAGACGCTATGACATTCAGCTGGACGCAAATTTTTTTAGCGGGACGCAAACGGGACGCAGTGATTTTTTTGGAATCCTGACTAAAAACCCCCAGTATAAAGTCCATGTGCAGCTGCTGGTGGCCTGAATCGTAAGAAAAAATTTCCATTATATACGTCTCTATTACCAATTTAAGCTAAAAATTGGAAAAGTCACCAATTTTTTTCGGAGGGCTGCCGCCCCCAGACCCCTGCAACTATGCGGTTTAGTGATCTTGCGTTTGTAAGACGTGTTAAACTTGCTAAAAAGTGCATTTTTTAATCCATTAAAAAAAATTGAAGGTCATGCCCACCCGAAATTTTTTCTGGATATGCCACTGTATGTAAAGTATATACTATATATAGTTCGTAGCTGTTTTATTTTGGAAAAAATGTCATTTCCTGTGAATTTAGGGTCCGTAATATATTACAATACTGTACAATATACTATGCTCATTTTTGTAAATAATTTTCGCAAAATGCACAAATGAGTTGGCCTAAGCTTTTTTGTCATTTGGCCTAAAAAAATTTTGGACCTGAGGCCAAGTCGCCTACACTGCTTTCATGAAAGCCTATGCATTGATACACGAGTGCATTATGCTGCATTTGTATGTCCACACGAGTACATTATGCTACCTTGTGTAAGACACTGTTTTATGTGACGGTCCCATGTTTTGTTTTCAATTTTTCTTTCGGAAAAAATTTCTGATGCGTCTCCAGTCGACCAATTTCGACCAAAAAAAAATTGAAAAATTTTACAATTTCTTTTTTGAGCGGTGCCGCCCCCAAACCCAGATCCCCACAACTTTGTGCCTTAGCGATCTTCCATAACAGAAAATCGAAGTCATTCAATCCCCCCTTTTTTTCTAGACACCCCACTTCGGTGATGTCACCTAAAATGTCAATGACGTTAATAACGTAGTGTATGCACCGATAGAAACACAAGACTTTTACGGTACCACCTGGACGCACTGTCATTGTGTGGGACGCATTTTTTTTGAACGGGACGCAAAATGGACGCAGTATCGGATTTGAAAAAAACCCTGGACCTGAACCATGGTTTAAGAAAATCTACGAAATTCGTAACGAAGTAGGCGATATTTCATATTCAAATTATGTGCAAATCCTAAGATCCACCCTTAAAGCTGTGTGTATTTAGAAAGTGGCTGAGCTGAAATCGCTGATGGGCGTGGGCATGGTGAAGTCCCCGACCGTCCAGATGAGCGACAGTGGCCTCTTTTGTAGCTCATATCCCCCGACCACTCCGCAGTCCACTGATGCGCCTAATCATTTATTGGTAAGACTCAATTCATGCGTACAACCGTATGGCAGAATTACAAAATAATCTTACTTAGTTAAACAAGCCGATCTATTACACCATTATTGGCGTTATTTTCTCGTGAGTTTGCCGGCTGAACGGACTTCAATTAGTATGAAAAGACCGTACTGGGGTTGGTATAAAGGTCCGTTTGGAAACAGTATTCTGTTAGCTGGAGATTCACTAAGTCACGACTCATACTTCCAGCCGTATGTCCGGTAAAATTACGAAGAAATCACGCCACAATCTGATCTTATTACCACGATTACTGGCGTACTGGCGTGATTTTTTCGTTATTTTGCCGGCTGGACATATGGCTGTAAGGGTCGATTCATACTTACAGACAGCCGTATGTCCGTTCAGCCGTCAATATGACGAAATAATGACATCACATGCGCTGGCTGATCCACTGCACTAGGCTGCTAGTGACGTCATTCTGCAGGCTGAACGGACATACGACTGTAAGTATGAATCGAGCCTTAGTCCTTATTTGTTTTGCAGCTCCAACAGACCACCTGTCGCCAGTCCGACTCCGAGTCCGGCTTCGAGGAGCTGACGAGTCCTGTCTACGCCTGTCCGCGTCGCCCCGCTGGACTCCCGATGCAGCGGACGGCGTCCTTTGGCGAGAGCGCGGTGGACGCTGACCTGGTGCCCGAGCTGAGCACTCTGGCCGTCAACTGGGCCCCCCTCAGACGCTCTTATTTGTGCGCCGACGCGGACTGCACCACTTTGTTTGCTCAGGATGGAAAAAGGGTGGGCTGGGTGTAATAATAGGACGCTTTGCGTGTTGTTACAAATTTCTTTGTATATACATTTTCAAATGATCTGTTCAGTGTTACTCATTTAGCCTACATAACTACGACATTAGGGAAACATAATTGGATGGGTGAGTTACGAAAATGTTCACTATAGATTACTTAATTTCATGAGATCTTGAGTTAGTATATAATGTATGTTTCAGCTTTATTGTCGCAGCTGCGGGCTGGCCTACTGTTCCCGCTGCCTGCGCGACCACCGTCCCCTGCCGCCCCTCGCCTCTGGTCGTCCGGTTCCCGTCTGCATCTCCTGCAATCTACGCTTGTCTGCTTCACTTCAACACAATGACTATCATACTGCTTCATAATATAATATATATGTACAATGTACATTATGTTGGAATTGGGCATTTTATGTATTGCTTTGCGTTGTGATAATGTTAAAAGACAGATGAGACCCCAATTTAGAAAGTAAGAGAGAAATGGAGGCGCCGGGAATTGAACCCGGACCGCTTGTTTCGGAGACAAGAATGCTACCACTACACCACAGCCCCCAAGTCTCATAGGCCCTAATTCTCATTTACCACATTAATACTGTGAGTTAGTTAGGTAATTACTTAATTAAATCATTAAAACAGAAGTATGTCGGGCAAGTTAGATAGAAAACGTTAAAAAGTAACAGCTTGAGTGTGTATTAAGCAGAAAATCAATACTGTATGTCGAATAGCTTGATAAAATGACTGGCCCCCGTTTTTTGTCGATGTTGTCATTTTTTTGAATCCCCGGCGAAACGCCTCCCGCGTTACAATTTTATGACTGTGTATAAAATCCCAGACCTTTGCGTGCATTTTTTACTTAGCTTGCGCAGTAGAGACTGTTTAAGTTTGAAATTGGTTCTTCTTTAAAATGGTTCGTTTTGTAAGATTTCAGAAATATACCAATTTTTGCCGTCATGAACTCACGAGTTTTTATTTGAGTCGGGGACCTACCCCACTTGTTGCTTGTTGAAGCCCTTACCTTACAGCTTTAAAAAAACAGAAAAATGCCTGGGTTCTTGGCAAAGGAAAAAAATGGGTGAACCTGGCCACACAAACACAATATTTTGATTAGTTTAAAGATCCGTACTTGTTTTTCTAGTGTAAATCCGCCCTTATTCTTGTCATACATTTTGCTGTTACTGAAGTCTTATTGATTCAGATTATGATGCAGGAATTAATTCGTAGTCAAATATATCAATAATTATTACCTTATCGTTTTTAATTTTTTTGTGTGAATTAATGTGGATCGGATAGGTCCGAAATTTGAATGCCGATCAGATCCGGATGCTTGATTGGCGATCGGAACCGATCCAGGCCCGGATCGGCCGATCCGATCCGGTAAATTTAGCGATCCGATCCGATCCAACCCCCGGATCGGTCGATCCGATCCGATCTACATCACTAATAAAAATTATATTATAACGGTTGTAAAATTTCCAATTGTTACAAATGTAGGACTTGTACTTGAGTAACAAACTGAATGGGTTAATTTTATATCAAAAACTGTAAAGTTTGCTTTGGGTTGTCATTGCACTTGTAATTTTAGTCTTATTTATATATATTGAATATTATCTCAGTACTCCTGTGACTCCTGTGATATTTTGTACTTGTACTATTTATAATCAATTGATATAATTAATTATTAGTTACATATTAGTGTAATCAAGATCAAAGTGGCGTCTCTTCCATTAGCGTTTGCGAAAATGGTTATGTGAGTTTTGTAGAGTATTTGGACTCTTCATTCTTCAAGGCAGATCCCAGATCTCGCCTATTTAAATAGTTGTTTATTGTATCATCGGCCATTGGGTAACTAAATTCGTCTTTCGAAGTAGCGTCGATTCATACTTGCAGCCGTCCGGCAAAATTCGAAATTATCACGCCACAATCTGATCTTATCCACGATCAGTAGGCTGATTATTTTGTAATTTTGTCGGTTGAACGCCCATGCGCCAATAAGTATGAAACGACCTTTACAGTTCTGTGCTTTGTCAAATTCTTCAGACACAAACTCTGGTGACTTCGTTGATACAGTCGTGTCTATGTCAGTAAAGCCTTAAACGTAATGAAAATAACGTTTTGTCAGCTATTACAAGAGTGAGTGGGGGGGGCATTTTGTCCTAATTTGTCTTAAAGGCTGAGTGTTTGAATTTACCATTAGATTCTGTGCTACAATTAATTGTATTGAACATGTTATTAACAACATCAAAGATTGTTGATTGTTATGCCTTATTATCCTTCTTTCATACACTAACATTCCCTAAGAACTTGTTTGTACTCCGAATTGTGTAATCTACTATTATATTTATGTCATAATATTGTATATTATTTATCGAGTTCATCGGTTCGAGTCATACTTTCGATAATGCAGTAATCGAAACTGAAAAAAATACTTAGGAGTCGTTTTGCTGCCAAATTAAGCACTAAAGTCTAACCAAAAAATGCTGGACCCGGAGACAAAATGAACCATGCTATTTTAGTACGAAAAGCACGAATTGCAAGCAGCAACAGTAGGTAGTTAGAGAAATCACGCCACCTGTTTTGTCTCAGGGTTTCGAGATTTCGGTTAGACTTTAGTAACATTTTTGGGTAAATCGTTATGCCTTTATCCAAAATGCATTACGAATCCTCAGATTTTTTGAATATTGATACTACAATGATAAAATTTGTGCAAAAGTCAGTGGCTCACTGAAAATACAGTTTCACACATACAGTCTCTAGTAGATACACCTTTGAACGAGTTTAGTGGTTATTGTCTGTCATCGCAATAATATGGAGTTTGTTCATTGATCAAAGTTTTTATTAAAATATTTAGCTGGTATTTATTTATTTATTGGATAAACGGACTGTTGTTTTTGTCGTCTCTGTGCGTCGTGCAGTTGCAATTTTGTGACAAGAGGCACCACATGTGTAAGCAGTTTTCTGGGCATGCCATACAGACGATAGTATAGGCCTAATGTGTATTTTAAGAATCAGAAGTGAATACTTTTTCATGGTTTTTGGTTGACTTGAATTGGCCACTCGGACTATTCGCCACTCAAGCTATTCTTATTCTCTTTATATTCTTGATATCCATTTTGCCATTTTGATATCCAAAAATTGTATTGAATGTATTAGGTAGTATTTTAAATGTTGATTATTGGGTAACAATTTTCGACAATTTAGGTATCGAAGAAAAAGTGAAAACAAAATATGTAATGAATGCGTCTTTCGGATCAAGTGAGATCAGCTAGTTTTTGAGTTATGATTAGTTATTATTAGTTATTCCATTCTCGAGCTGTTCTATTTTGGTGCTAGCCAGTGTTGGTCTTGCCATAGGTTTAAAATGAATTGAAAAATGTTACTTGTGCTTCAATAATTGTACACTAGGTCTGGTGCTGCTCAGTGATTGGTGGGCCATGTCAACTGACATGACTTTTAATAAGGACAGACTATGCTTTCCTTAGGCAGAGAATATGATGAGATTCATAGAAACGTGATGAACTTGCTTTCCATTAGTTGAGAGTTTTGGAGCCAGGAAGTCTGATCACATGCTTCTGGCCTAAAAAAACTGGTGTGTTGGGCTTGTGATTTACGTAAAATGTAGGTATATACGTGACACGTAAAACTGTTTTGTCCTAAGTTCAACCCATGCGCGAGGTAACATACGAGTTGAAAACAACATGTCATCGTATACATTACACACATTTATTTGAAATGTATTTTATACAGTTGTGCTTTACAAACATGTCACAATACGGTCACTGGGACTGGATTGAATAATAGAAATGGTCTTTTCCGTTAGTCCCACGCACACCGGAATTTGAAATTTTTGCTGAACCGATTTTTATAATTCTGGTACAAATATAACCATCGGAACCTCAGGAGTTCAAAATGCCAATTTGAAAAAATGTCTAGTAACAAGTCTAGTGTGTCTAGTTTAGACTTGTGCGACCATTCCTTGTGGTGACGTAATTTATGATTCAGAGATACATATTAAAGCGCAAAATTTTTTCAAAAGTTTTGCCTAACTGCAAAGCACTGAGATTTGATCACACATGGTGTGATCCGTGTAGTCATCAGTCATCACTCAGCCCCTTATGCAAATACTTGGGCCATAACTTTTGATAGCGTTGAGATACTACAATAATATTAGCATCATTTAGAAGCACATTTAGAGACCTTTAAAATGATGGGTGACATGGCCCTGTTTGTAAGCATATTTAGAGACCTTTAAAATGATGGGTGACATGGCCCTGTCAGTAGACGTTAAGCTTGCGTCAAAATTTATAATTGGAAATTTAAACGTTTAAACGTGAATGGTACACGTTAAGTATGGTATCATTCGAAAGCGCCTACTGGTCTTAGTTAAAAGGCGTAAATTTCATGTTTTCACGTTGACGTTGAAGGAAGTTAAACCGGTCTGAATATTTAAATGACACTATGTCATCTTACATTCATCGTAGTATGTAGATGTTCGAGCCCGAAAATGTCTATAAGGAAATTTTTTATTTTTTTCAAACCGGTGTAGCGGTTAAACCCAAACGGTTTTCTTTACAAACTGACTTTGAATAGAAAATTTTTTGGCCACGCTGTCGGCTATCTGATTACGTAAAATGCCGTTTCTGCTTTGAGCCGATCCTGAATTATGATCGTGATTATTTTTGAGCAAGAAAGTTTATATAGTATATATAGTAAGGTAAAAAATCACAAAAAGTTTTCCAAAAACTTTCCTGGGTCCTAGACTTGAAAATTCGTTTCCCGACATCAGCATCTCACGAGAAGAAAAAACCGCGTTTTTAAAAATAAAATTTTGGTATGTTGCAAAGAGTGTGAGACAATTTTTTGCTTGGTTATGGTTTGAGTCTTGCGAGTGGGACCATGTAAATAGAAAAAAATTGTACGAAAATAAGTTCAGTTTTCAATTTCCAGACTGAACGGAAGGGACACCAGTAGGTATATATTTAGGATCAGTTTTCTTGTACTGTGGTAGGACCTGTGGCATTCTGATTGCCCATAGTCGTAGTCTGATCGTTATTCGTGATCCCATTATATGTTCTGGCGCTGGTAGGATTCGTTGGTCCCTCCGTTCGGCCCCCCTGGGCCGGAACAGACGATGGTCTCTGTTGCCCCCCCTGGTTTATGGGGGGCAGCCTGGCAGACGGGGGTTTAGGGGGCTCGATATAGGTGCTCTGACCCTGTTCTTGGTAGGGCGGGGGGGCACTGGGGGCGTCTCGAGAGGGGGGCCAGCCAGCCATGGGCATCATACTCCCCGGGTGGTACATGTAGTACGGAGGGGGCATGCCAGAATAACAGCCAGGGACCATCACTAAAGGAAATCGAGTCAAACTTTATGAATGTGCATGACGTTACATGATATGTATGTATGTACGTAAAACCCTGATACCAATACTAAAACCACTTTTGTGAAACCTTCCTGTAGTGTTTGATTAGGTTACGTATTTACAGGGCTAGAGACTCCAAAACAATTACTTTAATCAGGGTTGGCGCGTTAGCGCCAAACCCTAGAATAGGACCCACACACCATATTGCGAAATTTTTAAATGAAATTTTTTAATAACTAAAAATTTATGCAAGCAAATCTGTTTTAATTTGGTGTGTGTACTTGCCTGGGGGGCGGCTACATGCTGGACAAATTTCAGGCAAATCGGTTGGGTATTACCCGAGATATGAAAAATCGTCTCATGAAAATCATGAAAAAAGTCCGTAAAAATATGTGCCAGCTTTTGAGACGTCACGCAAATGGTGCAGGTCTGATCTTTTGCATGCATGGTAGTGTAGTGGGGTTGTAGTGCATCTGCTATTTTGGAATCGATCGTGCCACTATAGCACTAGGTAGGGGGCTCGGAAGGGGTGTTTTACGTGTTTTACGTGTTACGTGTTTTAGGGGTAGTCTACCTACGGGCAGTGCAGCAAAACGGTTATGCATTGAGGTCTGTCATTTCGTATGCGAATATAAACCCCTATACGGTGCATTGCAACGTGCTATTAATTTTGCTGCCAGATTTACCTAGTAGCCAGAACTGATGTAACCACCAACTGACACCCTTGAAATCATGTTTTTTCATGACTTTGTCGCTGTATAACGCTTTTATGGATAGCCGCTCGTTGTTTATTTCTATTGGAGCTCTATATATAGTCGCAAGGGTATCCCATGATATTGTTTGGTCTACTTGTTGTGTATTGTTTCACCTTGGCACCCCTGGAAAAGTGCCAGAATGGTCAATTTGACCAAATTTTCGGATTTTGTCAGTTTTGTTGAGAAACAGTCAAAATAGTTGATTTGAGATGCTGAACGCGATTATAACGTTATTTTGACGAAAAATTATGGTTTTCTTCCAAAAAAGTGCTCAGTAGTCAACTACGGTTGTATTGTACTGCACAGTAAATATGTAGACAGTGCAGCCAAAACGGTTAAAGATGGAGGCCTGTCGTCTTGTATTCCAATATAAACCCTTACATTGTGCATTACGGCGTGGTATTGGTTTCGTTGTCAACTTTATGTAGTAGCCAGGACTGGTGCACCCCCTGTGATACCGTTGAAAAGATGATTTTTCATCATTTTCTCAATGTATAACGCGTTTATGGATAACCTCTTGTTCTGTATTTCTGGTGTATCTTAATACAGTGTGGGTAGAATAGGAAAGTTGGCTGATCTATAGCGGAACAAGCAGCAATTTATTGCAAAATTGTCGGGTAAATTATGCTTTTACTGAGAGTAGCTTGTACATTAACTTTGTTGAAAGTTAAACCTGCCGCTGCTATATTGGTTTTTTATTGAAATAACATTTAATCAAGTAAGGCCAGGTTCATACTAGTACTTGCAAAATGCAAGCACAGAAGTACAAGCACAGCCAATCGGATTCAATGGATCACCAGTCCTGGCCTCAAATGGTGTCTTTTCTCTCGAAGTTGATATAGCACATGGGGAAAAACCCGCATTTTCATATCTGGTTTTGTACCTCACAAACTACTCTACTTTACTACTACTGCAGACTACTACTACTACTTTTCACGAAACCAAAAAAATTTGTCGTTAGGCCTAATCTTGATCTAAATGTTGGAGCCGGTTTTATTTCGATATACTTTACGGTTATCTGACGGTTAGTCAAAAACTTGCCTTAGAAAAAACCCATTTGGGGGAAAAACTCGCCCCGTAAACCACTCGAAAACTGTTTTAACGGTAATTTTTAACGCTACGGCACGTCGGTGGAGTAGTAGAGACATGTAACGGGGTCAACATTTTGGGGGGGGCCTCTCCGGCCAAATTTTGGGGACCATTCCCCCCTGGTCGACCAAATATACCTTAAAATTTTGCAAAATTTTGTACAATTTTTGCAAAAAAGTGTCATTTTTACTGAATTTTGCCCCAATTTTTGAGACTCTCCCCGTCCCCTGGATTTTTTTTGGGGGGGTCCCCCCATCCCCCCCTCATACATGTATGGTAAAAACAGCTACATTCAATACTATGCGCAAATTTACTGTGGGGCCTCAAGTACGCAAGTTTGAAAACCGCCTTTTGCAGCCCTTTATAAAATTTTGAAGTTTTCAATTGAAAAAACACCTTTATTTCCCCTGAAAACGTTACGCAGACCTCAGAAGTTTCAATTGAGCTTCAAACCAATGCAAAATTTTAACTTAATGGCTAATTTTAGCGCCTTTGACCCTCCATGGAGGGCGCCGTAAGAGAATTTGACTGGTCTTGACTGACACATTTCAATTATATGGCATATTTCGGAATTTAAGCAATAGAAATTAACTGGTTATGCTTCAAAACATACAAAAAAACACTAGCCCAAGGCAAAACGACTTTCAGCTCCAACGAGACCTCAAAATGACCATGTCCGTTTATTAAGCAATTATTTTCAGAATTTCACCAATTACGTGTCAATATTCGCACTTGTGTACATACTAAACGTCTTTTTGCATTACCATGCGTTTTTTGGAGTAGTCACTAGCTTTTTGACGCCACCAGACCATTTTTAAAAAGTAGGTTTTTCCCCCTCATAGGGGGTAGGTTTTCCATTTTCCGTTTTCCCCCTCATTTACTCCCAACCCGTCTAATTTCGGACATGCCCTTCTTCTACGAATGAAAAAGGCACCAAACACTGTTGTCATGAACAGAGGAAGAAAAGTCCTCTGTAAAAGTGTTTTTACAGTTGAGCTCGCATCTCTTAGTGCTAAAAAACGTCCAATTATATCTCTTAGTGCCGAGAAATAAGACTCCAAAGGCGCTGGTCCTATTTTTGCTTCATATAAAACAACAGCGAGACCCCTAATGAATATTGCTTATACTTTTGCTTGCAGAGACTATACTAATCTTTGGACCTACTTCACGTACACAAGTTTCGGAACCGGGGTGGGTTTTTTCCTCCAAAAAATGGAGAGGGTTTTTCCCCGCGTGCTATACGAAGTCTACTCCGGGTTCAGTAGCAATTCGCATTTGTAATTAACACTCAGCAAAAAAGTTAAAATTGAACAAAGTTTGGCGACCTTTGTTGACCTTCTGACGTACACATATGCGGAAGTACATAACATTCAACCAAGCAAGCGAGCAAGTACGCGTTTACGCGTATGTGAGGGGCAGTGATTTTAGGCTAAATTCATCCTAAACTTTTTCAACACGATACTTACACGAACATTCGAAGTCAATCGCAACGTACACACACAAAATACACTATTTAAGGTCAGAACTCAATTTTATAAAATTTCAACGGCCCGTTGAGTTCAAAGTTGAAAGTTGAAAAGTTGAAAGTTCTCCGTTAAAAAATTTCAATTTTATAATGACTAAAGACTATGAAAATGCTCCGTTGAACTCAACGGCGCCGTTGAACTCAACGGATCCGTTGAGCTCAACGGAACCGTTGAAATTGTTTATAAAATTAGATAAATTTTTAACGGCTCCGTTGACCTCAACGGCAGATTTTTAAAAGAAAATTCGTTCTATCATTGAACGATTATATATAAAATTTCAAAGCTCTGTTGAGCTCAGTTGAAATTGTTTATAAAATCGGATAAATTTTCAAAGCTCCGTTGAGCTCAGCTGAGCCGTTGAAATTGTTCATAAAATTAGATAGAATTTCAACGGCTCCGTTGAGCTTAACGGAGACTTTTAAAAAATGCAATCGTGCCTTTGAGTTATTGAGTTATTATTCATAGACGTTTTAAAAACCTATTCACATTCGATAATTTATTCACAATTATAAATCTGTTTGTTTACACTTTTGCACGCTTTTAGTTCTGTAAATAGACCGACAAACGGACAATAACGAAAGTGCCCCTAATTATTGCTCTTATTTGAGGTAGAGGTGCCATGAGACATATTTGAAAACTGAAGGACGGTATTTTTACCTCAGGTGGACCTCCTTAATCAGTAAATTAGTAATGAAATTATGTGCAATTTATATAAAAACATACGTAAACCCATGAATTAGTAAAATCATCTTTGTGAAATTCAACCGTATTGTCTCACAACTGACAACTGCCAAAGTGCTAACATGTAAAACTTCTTATTGTCATGATTAGGTATTTGCTGCGCAGCAAATTTTGTTTCACGGAGTGAATTTATATTTTGGATACTTCGGGGCCAAATTTTGCATTGGGGTTTGCTTGTTTGTTGCTCTGGGGACTAACAATTTTTTATTATAATAGAGGTGGGAAATCCATAAAGCATTCTAATATAAAGGGTACTGCAGTAAATAACTAAAGTTATTTTTTGTAAAAAAATGATTGTGCGAAATAATTTTCAAGCAAATATTGTCAAGCTATTCTCAAAATTGCAAAGATTTGCAAACAAAAAACCCAGATGGTAATTCACTATTAACCCATAGTGCTAGCTTGGTATGGCTAGCTATAGCTTAAAAGCTAGCTAATAACGTACGTACGTAACTGCATATACGTATTAGCTGCATAAAATACGTGTCACAGCACGTATTTTACGAACAGTGAAAGTAAGTTAAGGACCTGCCGCCGCTGAGGCGGCGGCAGGAAAAATGCTAATAAGCTTGTCAAACAGCCGGGACAAGTTTTGCAGCAGAATAGGGAAACTCAGCTTGCTAAATGAAGCGGACAAGAGTTGCGTCAGAATAGCAGTCACCCTGCGACACGTTAGTGCTTTCTGCACCCTATTCGCGCGAATTAATCAGCCATTATCATCAGCTGCACTGTTGCCGGAAAGTGCCGTGTATATACTTCATTGGTTCTTGATGTTATTTTTTAGACAAGCTATATATGTCCAGAAGAAATATTGTTCATCCATAATATAATATCTATCGCCATTCATTTTTATTGTTACGTACATACATATGTAAATGTAGTTTAAGCTAATATAAATTCTACAGTTATTTGTATTAACTAGAGTTATACGGTTTGTATGTATTGGAACATTTTATGATTCGTATTGAATATTAGTAGTTAATGTCTAATAATTACAATGTTAAGTTGGAATACGCCGTTACTCATTTGTAATTTTCGGGAAAGATGTCTATATACAAAACGAAAATAGATTGCGCATGTAGAAATTTAAATGAAATACCTGTATATATCTGTAGAATTACTTTATAAATATAATCTATACACCTGACCTAAGTCCTGCCTGACTGCTAGTAAGCGTCAAAAATGTTTATCCTAATTGTTCGCGCGAATAGGGTGCAGAAAGCACTAACGTGTCGCAGGGTGACTGCTATTCTGACGCAACTCTTGTCCGCTTCATTTAGCAAGCTGAGTTTCCCTATTCTGCTGCAAAACTTGTCCCGGCTGTTTGACAAGCTTATTAGCATTTTTCCGCTATAGATCAGCCAACTTTCCTATTCTACCCACACTGCTGCCCTTGGTGAAAGGGCATTTTTATAATAATCAAGAGTACATATTAGGAAGAGTATGACACTCTCCCTATTATGCGTGGCAGCGCGCATCCAATGCGGAGGGCGACATAGGCCTTTTACGTACGGTTTTACGGTACTCCCCCTCAACTGAAGACCCGGTACTCAACTGAGGTGGAGTACCCCCCTCAGTTCAGTACCCCGTCTTCAGTTGAGGGGGGGGGTACCCCCACCTCATTTCAAGACAGTGAGAAAGACCTTGCGCAACCCGTCCCCCTCAGTTCAGTACCCCGTCTTCAGTTGAGGGGGGTGCCCCCCCTCAGTTCAGCACATCGACGAAAGTCCTTGTCAGTGTTTTGAAATGAGGGGTGGGGTACCCCCCTCAACTGAAAACGGGGTACTGAACTGAAGGGGGGGTACCCCCCTCAGTTGAGTACGGGGTATCGAACTGAGGGGTGGGTGGGTACCCCTTCCCTCAGTTGAGTACGGACTACGGATTCTTCAGTTGAGGGGGAACCCCCCCTCAAAGCCGTACATAAAAGGCTTATTTCGCGCTCCGCATTGGACGCGCGGCTGCCAGGTATAATAGGGAGAGTGTCATACTCTTCCTATTAATGTACTCTTGCTTTAATTGAGTCCGATGTTTTTAGTTTTCACCGTCTCGTGCTTTGTTTGATATTGAATTCTATGTAAGTACTGACATATTTTTGTTATGTGGAAAAATAAAAAAAGATGATAGGGAAAGTGTTTAGGCAAACTTTATGTGTATATGCGTTTTGTATATTGTAGAAGAATGCAAGTGAATGTATAAGTTCTTATAAAAAATATCGCCCGCGCAGGGGCTCGAACCCTGGACCGTTAGGTTAAAAGCCTAACGCTCTACCAGCTGAGCTACACGGGCTACAATATTTGTTAGTTACTACGTAACTAAAACGTACTTGGATGTTCAATGCAGACCACATTATTTGTTCTCCTTGTGCGTTTCCAGCGGTAGCAAAGGCAGCAGATTGTAATACAGGAGGCCGCCATCATGAGTAGAATTATCCTAAAAGGATGGATTCATACTTGCAGCCGTATGTCCGTTCAGTTGGCAGCATTCCGAAATAATCACGCTACAATCTGATCTTATACTCTATTATTGACGTGATTATTTCGCAATTATGTCGGCTGAACAGACATACGGCTGTAACTAAATGCTGGTGAAGAGGTGAAAATATACATATGTAGATATGCATGTTGGTAGGATTTTATTGTGGGGAGAGTCCTGATGTTCACATTTTATTCAACAGAGTAAATTATATGTAAGATATGCTTGACAGAAGGCCGATGATACATTATATTTATCCGAAGTAGTATAGTGGTAAGTATCTCCGCCTGTCACGCGGAAGACCGGGGTTCGATTCCCCGCTTCGGAGAACTTTTAGTTTAAGGTCTTGTATTTCTGAAGGATTGCTTGTGCATACCTACTCATTTTTGATTCAAAAGAGCTAAATATATACTTTTCTAAATATTACATATAAAAGAGTGAAAATGTTTCTGAAGTTTTGTATAACTTTTAGGCATGTGCCTCAAATAGCAATTTTTTACGGAAAAAACTGTCTGTAATGTGTTAACGTACCAAATAAACCATAGTGCCAGAAACATATTGTTAATGCAACAGGCTGAGCCACAGCATTTCCAACCTGCCGGACAGCTGAAAACGTAATTGCATAACTATATATTTTTTGCATACAAGCACACTGTACACATACACAGTACTTCAGCATACACAGTACTTCATACATAAATTAACGTTTCAATTAAGTCGATTGCAATGAAAACCTGTCAATTTCACTGGATCGTCAAAAGGTCAACCTCAACCAGTCAACCGAATTTGTAATGTGTTGTTTCTTCCGCTACTTTTAGTATTCAGTTCAAGTGATGTAATTTTTAGTTACCACGTTCCGACCCTACTGTTTGGTGGAGTTAGCACAGTTGTCAATATGGGGATCAGGGCCCGATTTATCGAAGCGAAATGCTCGTCATCGAAAATTTTGGATTGATCAAAACATTTTCGATGACGAACATTTGCTTTTTCGATGACGAACATTTGCTTTTTCGATGAACAATTTTGATGACGAACATTTTCGATGACCAACATTTTTGATGACGAACTTTTGATGACGAACATTTTTGATGACGAACATTTTGTTTCGATAAATCGGGCCCAGTATTAAATGCAGCCCTGACTTTGAACCTACACTAAAGTTCATTTATACTTCGTTGTATTAAGTCCATTGAACCGGCTCAGTTGTGAAAAAATCACGCCTAAGCCTTGTACTAATAATGTACAAGATGCACCAGCACTAAATAGGGCTATGGCGTGATTTTTCTCAGGCTAACCTAACATAATGTACGGCTGTCGGTTATTAGTGTTAAACGGTTCGATTCGAACACTTGTGAAATCCCAAAAATGATTACATCGTCTTTGATCTGTCTCGTCTGACCTCGGGGCCCGATTTATCGAAGCAAAATGTTCGTCATCGAAAATGTTCGTCGTGTGTATTTGCTGAAGGTTTTGGCAAACATAGCGCTTGTTTGTAATTTTGCGAGGTGAACTGAATGGAAATGTGACTAAATACATATGAATCGGCCCCTAAAGTTAACTGATAATCATGCACTCACTGTTGTGCGTAGTAGCATTCAGAATCTTCTTCGTAAGCACGGCTTTTCTGTAAATTGAATAGAATTTATGTAATATATTGAATGTATCAGACATACACAGTGGTTGACAGTTGACACGGGTCGAAATATTCAGCCGATAAACTTCACATCGAAGGGTAAAGTCGTGACTATGTATCCTGACTCGCCTTGCTACATACATAATCGTTTGGTTCCAAACTGCTAGTATAGCACATTTATAATGGTTTAGTTTAATTTGCAAGTGTGTATGTAATTAACTGGTAAATTGGAAGAGTGTCTTACTTATTATCAGTATCTTATTTGATTTCGACAATACATACTTAGGGTCGATTCATACTTTCGTCCGTATGTCCGTTCAGCCGGCAGAATGACGTCACTAACAGCCTAGTGCAGTAGATTAGCCAGCGCCTGTGACGTCATTATTTCGTCATTTTGTCGGCGAAACGGACATACGGACGAAAGTATGAACCGAGCCTTAGTCATAACTTATATTCGTAAACAACAACAACCTTACATGATTGCTGATCAAAGTGCTCCACAACGTCACCACAAATACAGACACATATTGATGTTGGCTCATTATTATCAAAAACCAATTTGTAATAAATAAAATTCAACTGGTTCGAGTCAACAACACAGCTGCAGCACTCATCAACTAACTGAAAGTTTTAGTAACTGCCACTGCTAACTTCGGTTGACTACCATTTTGAACGCCTAGTAACCGGTGGAGCCCATAGCTAGCTGGCCGTTGCATGACACCAAGCAGTGGTTGGAGACCTAAAAAACAATAACAAGTGGAAAAGCGGCTTAAGGAAAGATTTGAAACTTGTACGGCCCTTTCTCGATTGTGTTTGGGTCGATTCGGTGCTTACAGCCGTATGTCCGTTCAGTCTGCGATCGAAGAGCTCGAAAAAGCCATTCTACATTTCTACACACCTGCAGATAAATTTACGCTGATATTCTGTAGTTGCGTACAGTAAAGGCCTTGTCTTGTGAAATTTGCTGTTGACAAGTTTTGGAATAATTCTCAGCACCTTTCTAAACTTTTATATATAGGCGCAGGGAGAATAGTGAATTTATGATTGATGAAAATAAGTTAAATACAAATTATTATTTAATGTATTTTCCACAAATTTTATTTACTTATATTACTGTGACATGCTCACACAACATTATAAACGTATATATACATATGTACATAATATATGCTACGAATTAGATTTTAAAAGCAGCACCCTCTGAGCGAAATGTTCTATTTAGAGCGAAAACCTGTTTATGCGAGCAAACAAATTCACCAGTGCAAATTTTATGTGTATTTCAGTTCGTGGCATTTTAGAGCGAAGTTGTTTCGTGTGTTTTAGTGGTTTGTTTTCGACTAGTTTATGTCTGTGTAATTTTAGTGTATGCAGGTATGTACATATGTATGTATGTAGTGTATATTTGTGTACATTTTTAGTCTATATAGGTAGGATCTAAACAGTTTTATAACTTGCTGTACTCTTGATGATTAGAATTATGTCTCATAAATCACGTTATTTTATTATAAAAGCAACTACAGCTAGTCCTTTATTTGAGTTGAAAATTTTTCTTCATTCATTTCTTTCTTTATTTTTCTTCTTTATTTCATTTTTCTTAAAAATATTCATTTCTCTTTTCTTTCGCTATTTATCCCTTCATTTTGACTTTTGCTAATGGGCTAATTTGTGACAGCTATTTTGATGGATGCCATAGTTCGGCACCTCAGAACTTAATGCAAACATATGCGTACCTATGTACTTAGACTGCAGCCTGCATATTGCAGACATCAAAACAAGCAGGCCCCAAAAGGGGGCAAGGTTCCTTCGCTGAGTGAAAATTCTGCTTATTTTACCCATAAGATTTCAGTTTCGCTTATACTTGTGTGTTATTTCCATGCATAGAATACACTGATACCTTTGTTTTGATTTTTACATTCAGAGCTTTTGTGTTAAAATTACACTATAAATTCAACAAATTTCTCGAAAAATCACGCTGCTGTGTTGCTGGAACTGCTAGTGATTACAGCACGCAGTCGCATATTTGACAAAGAGAACTCGTGTCATAACAGTTTATGCTGACAAAAGCTGGTGAATTTCTTGCAAAAAGCATATGGGGGTCGAACCTTCGTAATAGGATATCAACAACTTTTGGACCAGCGCTTTTGACCACTCTACTACGCTACTTCGATGTCAATCGTTGTTTGGTTATGACTATGTAGAAAAAAGTATGAAAACAGACATCGTCTAGACAATCAAGTGATTAGCATGTGTATCTACATAGTCTGAAAAATTAAAAATACTACATAGTTGTTAAATCGCAGATTTTAGCAAAATGACAACCCAATACGTAGGCCAAAATGTTATTGGGCATTATGTCATTAGAAATTGAAGCCTTCAAAAAAAGAGCAGTCAGTTCCCATACTGACTTTACGTGTTAATCATATGCGCCTATAACCATGTGGCTGCCATAATAACACTGCGCAGAGTTGATTTCAAAACAATAGTTCCTTCTCTGGAAGGAACAATAATGTCGTCGCTAGAGAGCCAGCTGACAAGTAAATGGCATATTTTATTAGTAAGCATCTTCTCAATTTCATTTTCTTTCTTTCTTTCTTTAAATTGTAGATTTTCATTTATTTATTTATTTCTTTTCTTGAAAAATAAATTTTTTCTTCAACTGAAATAAAGGATTACCTGTAGTTTCAAGAGTACAGCGATTATACTTTTAGACACCTCCAATTTTGTATCAGGGTTCAGCAGTGTTTGAACCGACGTACTTGACAGTTTACATATGTAGGCTCTTTTCGTGGTAAACATTTTGCGTCTTTGGTTTTGTCTCAAAAGTCAGTAAAAGGTCAGACTTTAGTATGTAGTTTAATGAATAAATGTCGGACTAATTAATAAGCAGCTAGCTCACTGGTATTTGTTTATATATAATACTAATACATACTTCAATACATATTCATAAAATAATGCCAGTTTTTTTATGAAAATGCAAAAAAATCTAATTTTTTGCTTTTTATTAACTGATTAGCCAATATCGCCTCTGATGTCCGTACGGGGGAGGCAATTTTTCTTGAGACCCATCGGGTGTATTCTGTTTCAGGCAAAATGTCTCGGTATTTGGATTACAGGCATTTCGATACTCGGCAAGGCGGACACTGTTATCTGATTGAGCACTATCTTTTTACCAGAAACATCAAAGCTGGTTCCAAACTGTATTTGCGCTGTCGCAATAATAAGCCTAATTTAGGCGGTTGTAAAGCGACAGCCGTGATAACAGAACAAGGGGCCAAATATACCAATTCATACCATAACCATGACCCCCCTGATTTGGAACAAATCAAGGGACCCCGGGCCAAAAGCGTCCGGCGAAATCGCACCCCCCGATTTCACACCACCGAAAGTTTGGGAAAGTACATCGTCCTTGCTTGTGGGGATGAACAGGGTATGTAATATGTATACATACATACATATGTATGTATGTATGTATGTATGTATGTATGTATGTATGATGTGTATTACAGGACAAATTAACAAACTGTTGACAGTGAAGCCGGGTTTACACGAAGCAATTTTCACGCAACTTAGGCTTTCACGCAATTTTCAAGCAACTTGCAAATTGCGTGAAATTACACTGTTACACGAAGCAATTTTCACGCAATGAGCACGCAATTTTCAAGCAACTAGTTGCGTGCAATTTTCACGCGACTACCAATCAAAATACAGTATTTTGAACGCCCGCTCAAACGTGAAGGCTCAGATTTTGCTTATTTTTAAAAAACTACAAAATTTTTAATTTTTAGGTCGACGTCGGTTAGTTGGACGCGTATCGAATAATTTTTCCGCCCCGGTCCATAAAAACCAAAAGGTGACCCTTACGTAAAATTTCAGTTGAAAAAAATTTCGGGCCCCATTCCCCCCTTCTGGCTCCGCCCTTGTAGATGCGTGTACGTTAGTAAAAAACAACAGGCGCATTGGAATGTATATGTATTTGTTGTTCTACCTACATAACTGTGCTCTCAGCTATCCACGTGACTACCAGCCGAAATTTGATTGGTAGTTGCGTGAAAATTGCTTGTGGCAGTCGCGCAGAGATCGACTGCTAAATTTTAGTTGCGTCAAAATTGCTTGAAAATTGCGTGAAAAAAATTGCGTGGAAATTGCGTGAAAATTGCTTCGTGTAAACCCGGTTGAGAGTAACTATGTATCTAAACTGATGTATACTTGTCGCTAGTGTTTGTGACCGGTCGCCGGCCGGCCGGCCGGCCCGTCAATACCGGCCGGCCGGCCAGCCGGAGCGGCCGAATTTTTGGGCAAAACCAATTGATCCAAATCCAGAGTGTCATTTTGGCATACATAACTTAGCCTGCCGTATTGTTATGCCGGCCTAATTTTGTCAGTCGGTTGAATCTGGCTGACCGGCCGGTGTATTTAACCTGCCGGCCGGCTGACTTTAGCCGGCCGGCCGGCCGGCGCCGGCTTGTTTCGGGCGGCCGGCCGGCCGAAAATTCCGGCCGGTCACAAACACTACTTGTCGCGTTTGTCCGTCCCACTGGGCCAATGGTGAACTGTCGTTGATCCCTTTAAATACCTAAGAAGGCGTATCTTATTTCACACTGTAATAACTACATATTTGATCTCAGATTTAATCTTAGGACTTGGTCTAGTCTGTTTAAGGTGGCGCTCTGAATAACCGAATTTGGGCGATAAAATTTTTTAGTTAAGTTTTCGCTGATTAACTCAAGAAGAAAAGTTGTTTAGAATTAAACAAGCTTTCATTTGATGTATACAACGTCAAATTTTGTTCAACTTGAAATTTCAACAAATTTTTCAACATTTTTCTAAATTGCACTAAGCCAAGCCTTGATGGATTTGATGCGCTACCACAGACTGGTCATGCTTCCCAGTGACAACTTTGGCAGAACTGTCACGCCAGACTACTCGGCCACCAGCTCGCTTCACTCGGATATCTGAGGTATCCTCATGTAGGGAATGATTTTGTTAAACATCAGGCCGACAGGTTTCACTAGTAGGATATAGGGCTAATTGTTGCTCTGATGCAACATTATATATGAAAGGCTTAAACTGGCAATGACGGGCGAATATATGTATTGAAGGATTATTACTACACTTTAGAGGCAGGCATTATACTTTATAAGCGAAAAGCTTGGGAACATATAGCCAATATTGTAACAACAACATACACGTTTTTCTTTTCGTCACTATTCGGCTGCACACGATAGACTTTTCACGTGAGACGAAACTAGTTTTGTTAATATGAGACGAAACTAGTTTTGTCAGTATAGTTTCGTACCTACCACTGTGTGTCAACAGCTGTGCTATTTCGACTTGTGTGTTAGTTTTTCATTTTTTTCGACATGGCCGAATTTGTTGCTGTGCAGGAAATCGATACTCGTGCTGGGTGTACGAATTTTATAATCGACGGCTATTTATTTCGGCGAAATCGAACGAACAGAGACAAAATGTATGTTCGTTGTAATTATAATCGTGACGGCTGCAAAGCTACGGCTGTCGTTACCAAAGAGGGAGCTCGATTTTTGATCAATAAATCTATTCATAATCACGAAAGGCCGAATTTGGGTGTCGGTGATCTTGGAATAGACAGACGCACTGGACGGTTCTTCACTGGAAATGACGAAACTGCTCGTTCTGAAAAAACAAGTAGCAAAGGTAAAGGTGAAGCTAACCTGTCATTAAAATGTATGAGCTAATCGATATTAGTATGATATAAATTTCTGATTACTTCCTTTTTTACTTTTTGGCCTGCAAAAAATCATAGGTGATCGCTTGGTGGAGTTCATTTTAGTTGATTTTCTTTCCAGTGGAGTTGAGTATTTTGTGACATCACAAGAGTTTGAAAGCGAAGAGCGTTTGTGCGCCAATATTTTCTGGACACCCGTGTCTGTTTCGCACATTTCTTCGCGTGTTGAATACTTATCTAGGGTTAGTGTTATCAGTTTATGCATACGTGTTTTACGTTAGCATTTCACGTGTATCATACATATTATGTGCGTATATATGTTTTACGTTCGTACACATTGTCACGATGTGCCAGCTGCTAGACGTACTTTCATTTTGAAATTTTCGCGACTTACGTGATGGCCCTTCGCATTCGCATTTTCGCTTTCGCATTGCAGGCTGCTTTTTGTGAACGTGTGTCAGTGTGTGCGTCTGTATGCGTGTGCGTGTAGTTTGTTTCTGACGCACACACACAAACACACACACACACACGGTATGTCAATTGTACTTTATAGTCCCCAAATATACAGTCTGCACTTGAGTCTCAAGCGAATTATTGTTACTCTTGTGTAGTGGTATTGTCATGAGGGGCATTTAGGGATTTCTTTTGTTATTCTTTCTGTCGGAGTTCATGATTTGCGTAATCGATTTTGGCATCAATATTATGTAAAATTGGTACAGTTAGTTTTGAAAATGTGAACTGTGGCAAAGATAATAGCAGAAAAGATCCAAAATCATATTTTTGGCAGAGTTTGACTGACATTTCTATTTTCTATCACTAATTGTATTGATAAGTTATTAATTATCATACGGATTCATGTTTGTATGTAAGCATGTAAGGGGGTAGCCTTTAGGCTGTAGTGGAGGACTGTCGATTATTCAATCAGGGTTGGCGCGATAGCGCCCAACCCTAGAATAGGAAAATTTAGCACTATTGCGGATTTTGAGAATTTGAACTTTTTGTAGCTCAAAATATAGAAGAGCTTTTTACACGAAATTTTGTGTGTGTACACCCCTTGGCAATACCTAAGTGCTGGCAAAATTTCAGCCGGATCGGTCAAGTATTTTCTGAGATACCCCCGGGGACCCCCCAAAATTCACGGACTTTCGCTCTTTTTTTTTTTCCCAGAACTTTTCTCGCCGGTAGTTCATCCGAGCGACACCTTTTTTGGTTTTTCACATTTCGTATAGCCTGCAATAGACACGGAAAAAATGATTTTGCTCGGGTGTTTCCGTGAGAGGCTGTGCTGGGAGGGGGGAAACCCCTTTTTTGGGGTCCAAAAAATGACTAAGTACGAAAAAGTTTAGCACACTTTTTAAGAAGTTGCGCAAAACGGCCAGTCATGATCTTTTGCATGTGAGGTGGTACAGTAGTGGAATAGAAACTAACATGGGCTTTTTTTGAATTTCGGCCTATAAGCCCCAGGGCATGCCCATACCCCCCGCCACGTGTATTACGGGGGTAGGTTCGCTACGGGCAGTGGAGCTATCATGGTTATAGCTGGAGGTCTGTCGTTTTGTATACGAATATAAACCCATATGCTGTGCATTCACTGGTATTATCACTTTCTTGCTCAGATGTTGAATAGTCCCCTAGACGGTACCCCCCTGTTGGCTGTATGTCATGTATGCGCGTACGTATCTTCACAGTAGAATAATTAGGTTTGCTGTTTGTTTTTCATGATAGTTCAAGTTTTTTCGTGTAATATGGATTGTGAACTTGCGAACATATTATATTAATACCCATTGCCCCACAGATTGCCCCCCCCCCAGGGTGTTCCCAAAGGGGACTCGGGACCCTTTTGCATTTTTGGGGTCAAAATTTTTTTTTCGAGTTTATTCTCAAAAATTTGTCTCTAGGGGTAGTTTGGTGTCCTGAACACGAATCTGGGATTTATTTTTGCCTATACCCACTCTGGACACCCATGGCCCCCAGGGTGCCACCTAGGGGGTCAAAATGGGTCAATTTTTTCGAATTTGAAATTTTGATGTCCATTGGGGTAATTTGACCCCCTGAACACGAATCCGAGGTTAATTTTTGTCTGTGACTCTCGTGAACTCTCCTACGACCCCCTCCTAGGGTACCCCCCTTAACGGATCCAAGGGGTCAAGTTTTGAAAATTCGGATTTTGATGTTCATAGGCGTAATTTGACTCCCTGAACACGACTCTGAGGTCTATTTTTGTCTATGACGCTCGTTGACTTCCCTGCGACCCCACCACCTCCCTCAGGGTACCCCCTCCCCGACACGTGTCCAAGGGGTAAACTTTCAAAACTTGAATTTTGATGTCCCTGATTACGAATCCGTGGTTTGTTTTTGTCTAGAACCTACCTGGATTCCAACACCCCCCGAACGGGAATCGAAGGGGTCAAATTTTACATAGGTATTGTATATACATGTACACACTACACATGTACACTTACGTACATATATACTACATTGGTCCGCTTCAGGCAGTGAAGCCGTCATAGCTATATGTAGTGATATGTTCTGTGCTTCGTTTCCACTACAGCGGAAAAAGAGAGTGGACTAGTAAAGAAAAATGCCCTTGTCGGGCGCTCCTTGGGTAGAATAGGTTACTGTCTGTCTAAAGCGGAAAAATACTTAGGCTGAGCTTGTAAAAGCATTGGTACAAGACTTTATTAACGAGAATATGCAATTCGTGTGAGCTCGTCAAAGTAGGTGGACTAGGTATACCTGTTGAGAATAGGAATATGATCTTCGTAGGGCAGACACTGTTTTCCGCACCCTATTCGCGCGAACTTACAGCCCGTTCTGGGTTTGTTTCAATTGTATTTTCATATTATTATTATTGTTGTAAAGTATATATGCTTGATAAAAAGGTTCTGTGAGATAACTGCAGACCTTATCCAGATCCTTAACTGATCGTTTGATCGAAATATATATGTACGTAGTAAGCATCTTACTTCATTCGACTTACTTCATTCGATCATATTTAAATTATGCATATTGTGTTAGATGTGTGTAAGCTACAGTAGGAACAAATCCATAATCTGAGAGTCCATAATCGAAAAACACGAGCTTACAAGAAACTGCGACCTAAATTGACCCATTTATGGCGTGCAAAATACATTGGTGCGAGGTTGAGGTAGGGTTTTCAGCGTCCTTGTCAGCCGAGAACCTTAGCAATCCCTGACCGATTGTTTGCACACCCCCGAATTATTTCAGCCGTTCAGCCAATTGTCGACATTTCAGCTAAAATTATTATGAGTGCCCGCTGTAACGTTTTTGCCATTTGCCAATGTTGAGTTAGTGTAAAAAACGCCTCTATGTTACATGAGCACATGATATAATTTAGCTGAAGGTCGCGCGAATAGGGTGCGGAAAACAGTGTCTGCCCTACGAAGATCATATTCCTATTCTCAACAGGTATACCTAGTCCACCTACTTTGACGAGCTCACACGAATTGCATATTCTCGTTAATAAAGTCTTGTACCAATGCTTTTACAAGCTCAGCCTAAGTATTTTTCCGCTTTAGACAGACAGTAACCTATTCTACCCAAGGAGCGCCCGACAAGGGCATTTTTCTTTACTAGTA
>JASANF010018886.1:0-32532 GCA_030248245.1 Trissonchulus sp. WLG1_4 | reverse complement strand
TTTGCACAGACAATAAACTACTCAGTTCGAAGTTCAACTTTATTTTATAATTCCACAGTACAAATACCCTTGTATTTGATCCGAGGAACTAAGAGTATATACTTTTTTCGCACCATCGTGTATATACCACTTCTCAGCAAGCACTAAGCCTAAGCTAAGCCTAAGCCTAAGCGTGATACTAAGCCTACGCCTAAGCCCCATACTAAGCCTACGCCCTAAGCCTAAGCCCAAGCCTAAATTAATGCCAAGTTTGAATTCGGTCAAAAATTGAACTATTTGGTAAATTTTGCTAGTTTTTCGAAAGGAACGGGGTCAAAGTGCCTTTGTTTTGATACTAAAAAATTGTAAACATTAGTCCGATTCCATTTAAACACGTTTAAAACGGAGAAAATACGATTTTTCCGAAAAAAATTGCAAAAACGTCTCTCACTGAGGGTTCAAATTTCGGGGGGTCGTATCTCAGGAAATCCAAAAAATGAAATAGGTGTTCATCATGCACAAATACTTTCCCCAAGAACAAGGTGCGCTACTTAAAAAAATAGGTCCACTATTCTCCCCAACTGCATCTATTAACCCGATATTTCATTGAATTTTTTGAAAAAACAATGAAAGTACATATACAGATACAAAAAGTGCTGATACGATACGACAGACTTTTTGTTGCATAATGGAAAAACTGGTGAAAGATTGTTGAAATGTCGAGTGAAATTTTAGTAAAAAATTAACGAAATTTTGTAGAAATTTTGCCGAAAATTTTGTTAAATTTGTGACAAAATTTGTTGAGAAATGAATGAAATTTTGTTGAAATTTTACTGAAAATTTTGTTGAAATTGTGATGAAAGTTTGTTGAAAAAAAAATGAACTTTTGTTGAAATTTTACTGAAAACTTTGTAGAATTTCTGACAAATTTTTGTTGAAAAATGAATGAAATTTTGTTGAATAATTACTGACAATTGTGTTGAAAATGTGACAAAAGTTTGTTGAAAAATTATTGAAATTACGTTGAATTTTAGTAGACATTTCATTGAAAAATAGCGCAAATGTCGCAAAAAATGTTGAAAACTTGTCGAAAGTTTGTTGAAAATTGAATGAAATTTTGTTGAAATTTTACTGAAAATTTTTTTGAAATTGTGACGAAATTTTGTTGAAAAATTATTGAAATTACATTGAATTTTAGTATAATTTTCATCTAAATATAACGGAAATGTTGCAAAAAAATTGTTGAAAATTTGTTAAATTTTTGTTGAAAAATGAATGAAATGTAAAAGAAAATTTTTTCGACAATATTTCAACAAAAAATCATCAACTTTTCGCCGCTTTGAGTTTCCTGTGAGTTGCGCCGCTTTGACGTATATATATATTTCCTTAACAAAAAAATTGGACAATTTTGTAATTTTATTCACTTTCACGCAAAAAACAGTACTGTGCAAAAAAAGTTCCCTCTTCGTCGGCGTACGACGAGTTTCGCGAAAAGTGACGAACGATGGCCGGAACCTTTCCTTCCTGCAATCACATAAACATATAAATTTCGGGAGCCGGCCGACCCGATCATCGCCGGCCGGATAATGAACAAATACACTGTACCCCACCAAATAAATGAATAAACGTAAGTCTCAGCGTAGGCGTTTACATAAAACTTCAACGGCATTGATTTTTATATTGTTGCAGCGCACTTGAGTCAAATTACATATTTAAGCCTGAGCTATGTGTAGCTCACCCGCCATTTTAGTGCCCGCTCACAGAAATTGTTTTTAATACATTCATATTAAGCTGAAAACAGTGCTCGCTAGTTGCCGTGAAGAAAAGTTGCTCTATCATATTAAAGTGAAGACAGTGCTCGATAGTTGCCGTGAAAAAAAGTTGCTCTAGGCCCTACGGGGGTTTGTTTGTGACGTTCATTATGTATGTAATACCTATATTTCATTGGTTTGAAGCCGTAGTTCCACCCGTTCTGCCCAGTCGGCCCGTAGTTCACAGGCACCTGTGGCCACAGGTCACAGGCCCACAAATTTGCGCCTGTGGGCCTGTGAGTTTATTGAAACGGGCTACAGGTCTTCAGATCATTCCGCACCGGGAACCTTCTGCGCATGTTTTGGAACGGTAGATCGTTTTGTAGGTGTCTCAGCGGGTGTCAATCCCTGTGGCAGCTGAGCCAGAGCTGGTTGTTTCTAGCAGGTGGTCGTGTTTTTTCGACTGGAAGCATCTTGCAAACATGCCATTTTGTGATTGCCAGTAATCACTCGTAACGCGGCATTCTGGCTTGTCTGGATCTTTTCCAGCTTGTTTTACTCGCAAAAAGTGCCCAAGCCGCAGCAGCGTAGTTGTAGAGACTTGCCGAAAATTTTGTTGGTGACAGACTGAGTTTCCTTGCTTTTTCCCCATGAGGTATCGGCCTGAGTGCCAGACCTTTTAGGATGTTGTTGCGTTGGGCAATTCTATCAGCTACTGACTTGCAATGCTTGTTCAGTGACAGCATAGGATATAGAGTCACGCCCAGAACCTTCGGGTATCTGGTCTGTGGAATTTCTTCGTTGTTTATGAACACGGGGCAGACAGCATTAAAATCCCCACTGAAGCTGGAGTATACGGTAGCCGATGATTTTGCTGTACTGAGTGATAAGCTTCTGGATGCAAAAAAGCTTGACAGGCGCGGGAGATAGCCATTCAGTTTTTCTGCAGCAGCAGACAGCGAAACCTTTTGGGCAAGGATGATCGTGTCATCGGCATACGTGAGAAGGCTTATACCATCATTCGCAGGTGGTGTGGGGATCTTGCTCATATACAGGCAGACGGAGAGTCACTGCTTCGTTCAGATACGGCAATAGCAGTTTCTTCATGACTTTTGCTACAGGTGATATCAATGACACAGGCCGCTAAGATGTCGACACATCGCTTGGTTTTCCCGGTTTCGACAGGGGTACGATTTTGGCCTTCTTCCATATAATCGAGATTCGGCAATTTTTCAGTGACAGGTTGAAGATCTTGTAGGCAGCTTGTGACAGCTGAAGACATGTAGGCAGTAGCAGCCACGCCGAGGTGTTTGAGGTTTATAGCACAAACACTATTAGGGCCGTATGCTGTGGAGCCCTTCATGCTTTTGATGACATTTCTGACATCCAAATGGATGAACTCAGTATTGTTGGTACTCGGTTTCTTCGCATTTCTTAACAGCTTGCGGAGTTCCTTTGGCAAATTGACGGTTGATTCTGGTACAAACTGTTTGCAGAAATGGTCGGCTGTCTTCTGGTCATTAGTAATAGGTTTGTTTTTAAACTTCATGGCTGTGTTTCGGGTTCTATTTACAGGATTCGCCAATGACTTCACCGTTGACCACAGATTTTTCACGCCTTTGGTGGTATTCAAATTGCACTCCGCCAGTTTTTCGTCCCATTTGTTTCGTCTATGCTGTATCAGCTGCTCATTGATTTATTTTTCTATCGTAACTAGATCTGGGTGACAGCTATCTTGGGATTTTATTTCGTTGCTGCGTTTTATTGGCTGAGCAGTTTCGGTTTGTACACTAGGAATAATTGTAGGTAGGGATTGTGACCGGCCGCGAAAGCCGGGCCGGCGGAGAAGTTCGGCCGGTCGTCCGGATACCGGCCAACTGGCCGGCCCGAGCGGCCGAATTTTTGGATAGAACCAATTGGTCCACGTTCAGAGTGTCATTTTGGCATAAACTTAGCCTGCCGGATTGTCCTAATTTTGTCAGTCGGTTAAATTTGGCTGGCCGGCCGGTGTTCTTAACCGGCCGGCCGGCTGGCCGAAAATTCCGTTGGGTCACAAACACGAATTATAGGCATTCTTCCAGCTGGAATAAACTTCTTTGCTGCCAACAGAATGGTATTGCGAAGTGTCCTTTCACCGGTTTCGACTGTGGTCGGGTCTTTAATGTCACGCAGAGCATTTTCAATGTACAGCTGAAAACCATGCCAGACTGCCTTGTTCAAGTTTATGAACGTTTTTTTTCGGAGGATCGCACTGTATGGTCGAGTGTTATAGCGATCGTAACTGGCAGATGATCCGACGCTAGCGCAACTTCGGTGAACCAGTTTGTTTGCAGAGCCAAGTTTTCATGCACTAGGGTGACGTCGGTAGAGCTAGGGTTACTTTTTCGCGGAAGCCTTGTTTGATTCGCTGTGTTGAGTACTGCAAAGTCTGATGCACTCATTTCAGCTGCCAGATCAGCTCCTCAGCAGCATTTGTCTAGCTCTGATTCCCACAGAGGGCTATGAGCGTTGATGTCACCCCAATGATACCTTCTGATTTTAGCAATAAAGACATTAAGCTTGCTTTATAGCCAGGCGCGCAGCTGGATCATAGTAATACATATACACTGATAACATGAAGCTCTTTTGTGTCCAGAACTAGCATCGCTCCAACTGTTTCAGCTTCTTTGTTGTTCAGCAGATCGATCGACAGTGGTACGACCTTGATTAATTCGTGTATTAGTAATACTACTCCGCCGCCTTTATTGTCTCTGTCTCTTCTCAGAAACGTATACACCGGGAAACTAGTTTTTTTTGCTGTTGATGGCATCTTTGTCTCTGGTAACATTACCACTTTCACACAATTTTCAGTTCTGGCAACTTTTGCTCTTCAGAATGCGGCATTGGTTTTGGTACCCCAAGCAGGGTATCGGTTTGCTGAGATTCAGACATCTTTGGCATTTATAGCTGTCGTTTCAGGCTCGATGACTAGGTAGGCCTGAGCAGTTTTTGATGTGCACCCAGTTGTCGCAGCCATTGCATCTCACTGACCCGTGGTAGACTGATTTACCACAGATGGGGCAGTTATGTTTTGTCGGGCCTGGGTAGTGGGTGAGGGTGGATTCCTTTCCAGCCATTACCAAGAGCAAACGGAGCAGCCAGGCTGGGAGAGGCTGCTCCGAATCCAAAAACACGACTGATGATTGGAAGGAATCGGAGAGAAGGGTGCAGCCATTGGCACGGCTTGAGGGTGAGCATCTTTGCCGGTCGCCGGTCGGCACGTCAAAAACACTGACCGGCCGGCCACATTCAACCAATCGACCAAATTAGGTCGGCATAACTGTGTGACAAGCTAAATTAAGCCGAAATGACACTCTGAATTTGAATGAATTTATTTTTTCTCGTATTTCTGTCAGACGGCCGAACGGCCGGCTGAACTTGTCAAACCGCCAAACCAAACCAGGCAACACTGCTATCGGGTCTAAAATCGCAAAAATTTGGCACAAAGATAGCCTATTCCTGTGCGCAGTTGAACGTTTTGTTATTATTTTGAATAATTGTTCAAGGTGATGATACCACTGCTTTTAGTGCTGAGAAATCGAACTCAAAAATATAGCAATAGTAAAATTCAAAACTTCACTCACACGCAGTGTTCTGACTGGCACTTGACGTGATCTAAAATTTGACACTTGACACTTATGTGACACTGACACAATTGACACTGACACTGACACAAAAAACACACTGTGTGTGACACTTGACACAATTTGTGTCACTTGACACGTGATTTAAAATTTTGACACAAGGGTTTTTTCATAACATACTATTTACTTTTAGTAATATTTTAGTCTCTAACTTTTTGGTGTCATTTGAGGCAGCTCCCGATTACCGGAGCGCCCCCTGGAGCATTTTTTGAATTATGACATAACTTTCAAAAACGTAATTACCAACTTAAAAATATTTAATTTTTTCACTAACTATTTTCACTTCACTAACTACTAATTTTTCAAGTTTGATCAAAGAAGACTTCCTGATTTTGAACGTTTCTTTTGACACTCCTTTGGGGTCTCCGCCATCTCTTTAGAGAGTCTGCTGCTTCTTTGAAAGTCTTTAAGTCAGAAAAGTTCTGGGAGTTTTCCCAGTTAGTAAGTTAAGACAAAAAAGCTCCACATGTAACTGCTTATTCTCGTTGCTCAGTCTGCCATAGGGGTAGGCTAAGTATTTTAGATGACGTTTTGAGTTTTGCAGTCACCGGTTTTTGGTAAAGAATTTAAGTTTCAAAATGAGCATAAAGAAGTAAAAAAATTTAACCTTACGGGCAAATAGCCTAGCCCTGAAGTTAAACTTTTTGTGTACGGCCTTCTAGTTTCAGTTTTGTTTGCGGAAGAATGAGTTTCCCTGACTGAAAGATGTTGCTTTCATATATGTAACTTTTCTGTAAAAATATTGACCATCATTTAGCAAAATAAAAAATGCAATGTTTGTAGTTAACTTTTTTACCGTCCTCACAGCTGTAGTGTTTTTTACTTTCTCGGAAACGACTCGAGCTGTCCTGAGCCTGAGAAGGCCAACAGGATTGTTCGTGGCTTGCCAGCAGGCGTTAATTACTTTACATATTATTATGTGTACATGTGTATGTTCGCCTGCAGTTAACTTGACTTGTCATTAAGAGTTTGGGACTAAATGCAGTTGGGAGAAATGATGCAGGTTCGGCGGGGGGGAATTAAAACTCACATTTTTTGAATGTAAAAACACGTTTTTATAGGTTTTCAGACGCGCTGAGTTCATTTTTAGCAGTTTCCAACAAAAAATGTGGATTTATTGCTCTTCGAAAAAATTCATATTTTGTCGAAAAGCATCATTTTCCGACATTCTGGGGCTAATTTTCGAAGATTTTCACCAATACAGTCGTAATATCAGTCTGAAGTTTGATCATCAAACGTAACTTATAATAATATATTTAATTAAGCTTTGTTTTCAAAATATTCTGCTCATTTATACCAAAAAATATTTTTTTAAACTATAGAATAGGCGAAATATGCATCGTTAAACTGAGCTCACATATCAATTGTTATTGTTTGTTTTTGCATAGAAATAAATTAATTCATTTTCCGACAGAAATAGCCATTTTTAGTTAAAAGGATCAATTTTTAATAATGAAAAATACAATAATTACGAATTCAAAACGTCACTGCTGCTCAGCATCATGCTGGCGCTGACAGCCAATTTCGATTCAAAAGTTCAGCTTTATTTATGATTCAACAGTAGCAAGTATCATTTTATTTGATGCAAAAAACTAAGACTAAGCTTTTCCTAACCCACCTACTAAGTCTGAGCTTAAGCACTAAGCCTAAGCCTAAGCGTGAGGCCTAAATGCAAAAAAAAAATGCTAAGAAGCATCAGGAATAACTTTACCGCACTAAAAAACCCCAAGTAGCTTCATAGTTTGAAAAACTTTGCAGCTATAGCCCTGAATTTGTACTAAACCTTGCTTGCGCTGTAACGCTTGTCTGTTCCTGGCAGCTTCAGAAAAATTTTTGTAGTTTTCAAAGCCTGAACCAATTTCCAAAAGTTTTTCAGCATTTAGTAGCTTAGAAGTTACTCTTTCAATGGTAGCAGTAGGTTTTTATTTGATTCAGTATTTTTGCCTAAATCTAATTTTGCGCAAAAAATTTTATGTAAAGTTAAATTATTGAACAAAGTTTGATTTCCAGCTAAAGCTTACAACCTACAATCTTCTAACCTAGCCTTTTTGAAAGAGCTTTCAATTTTACCCCCCCCTAGGTTTGGGGGCTACAGGGGGACTCCGGATCATTTGTCCAAAAAATGCCGTTATTCCGACTTATTCCACCCTTAAGGGTTTTAGCACCAATAATTTCACCTAGATTTTTATTAAAAGGGGTGACAGCTATTTTGGGGGCTAAAGATCAGATTGGGGTCTTGGCTAACGATAAGGGTTCTATATTTTTATTAAAAAATGGGATAGGAAGCGATTTACGGACAAAAATAAATTTCCCCCCCCCGCCGAACCTTGACCGGGGGAAATAATGAACCTATTTTTTTGGTACAGCACCTTGGGTTGGGGGAAGCATTTTTGTTTAAGGGGGCGCTCCTGGAACCGGGAGTTGCTTCAAAAGTCAGCAAAAAGCTGATCAAACTAAAATATCACTAAATAAGTATTTAGTATGGTATGAAATAACCCTTTTGTGAAAATTTTAAATCACGTGAGAATGTCACGTGACTGCCACAGCACTGCGCGTGAATGATTTTTCGGCAAACGATAACTAATAGCATTTTTTTCTTAAAATCATGATTCATATATTAAAATGTAGCCCTTGCACTCCTCTAGCTGAACATTATTTTTGTTTTTGACTAATTAGTGCGAATTTGTTAAAATTGCATTTTTTTCTATTTGTGAGGTCGGTCTGTCAGCACTAAAAGCAGTGGTATCATATGGTCTAGAACATTATTTTTAAAAAAGAAAAAATGTTCACCTGCGCACAATGATAGGCTCTCTTCTTGCCAAATTTGAGCCAAATCGATTGAAGCAGCAAAAAGATATCGAATGCCGAATATTACGTGAGCACTGCTCAGTATAATTTTTTTGAGCCAACAACATTGCGTAGCGTTGCCAGATTGCGCTGAAACTTTGCAGAATTGTGGGGACCAAGGACCCTAGTAAAAAACAGTTTAGGTAGCTAAGCAATTTTACACAGTTTTTTAGATAATGTTAAAAATGTACCAAATCATACACAGCTTTTGGTAAAAGCCGGTTTGCTGGAAAAAATCGACTTAAAAACTAATTTTGCCGTTTCAAACATTTCTGACTGCTATTTTGTGTCTAATGATGTGAATTGATGAATTTTTAATAAACTTTTGCTCAATGTATACCCATTTGGCAGTTTGCCAGTAAAAACTGTAAGCGCCTTAAGGTAGCGCTCAGCAACAAAACTCATGTTTGGCGCTCAGCTCATGCAATAAATAGCAATACCACTTTAATTGTATATCAAAGAGACATCAAAAAAACTTATTTACAATACAGTTCAGCACTTTAATGTGAATGTGTCAAATTTTATGACCATGTCGAATTTCCTATTCACACTAATTTTGTTTTTGACCAAGCTCAGCGAAACTTCAACCGATTTTGATGATCTTGGTATCAATAGAAAAATCTCTCAAAAATCTAGACGTGATTGATCTTCGATTTTTCATTTTTATTTTTGATTTTGCAAAAAATCGATTTTTCAAAAATCAGTCGTGTTTGAGCGACTACAAAAAGTGCTGCGGGCCAAAATTTGAAAATCGAAAAACTTTCACGTCTGCATTTATATTCTTTCTTTCATTGTGCAAATAGTCAATACCCAGGTCCAAAAAAATAGTCGATTTCGCTATGCAAAAATGTAAGGTTTGCCCACACGTTTCACTTTTTCAAAAATTAGACCTTTCCTAGGACTGCATATTTCCGTTGAAAAAGTTACAAAAAGCCATACTCAATTTTTTAAGAAATTAAATCAAAAATTTGACATTTTCGAAGATTTATCAGCTTTGTAGGTTTGTCATTTTGGATTTGCTATTTTCACGGCTAAATAACTCAGCAAAACTTCAACGTATTCTTAAGTTTAATACATCATTTTAAAGCTAAGAAACCGCATATTTCAATGATATGAGTAATCATTTTATATGAAAATAAAAAGTTTTTTGGCTACAAAATTGTCCAAAAAATTAAAAAAATTTTTTTTATCACAATATGCACACCAAATGAAAGCTATTTTCATTTTAAACAACTTTCCTTCAAGACATTATGGTCAAAAATGTCGCTGAAAAAAATTAAACGCCAAAGTCGGTTCCCCTGAGCGCCACCTTAAGGGGGCGCTCTGAGTAACTTCCAATAAGTCAAATTGCTATAATTTTTTGTTTCTTCGTGATACAAACTTTTTTGCTTAAGTGCAATCAAGATGAACACCAGGCAAGCATTTTTGCAAAGGTTGATGACTCTCGAAACATTTTAGCAAGTTTTATGCCTGCATCAAAATTGAAATTTTGAAAACTTTGACTAATTTTTGAAATGACGTAGCTCAATAGTGCCTCAACCAAATTTAACAATCTATAGCTTAAATTAAAGACAATTATCTTGCCGAGGTGCCATTTTTGTTGAATTTTTGTTATTTTTAATAAATATTTAGTTATTTTAATTTTTATCAAAAGTGACGTTTTAAAAAGCCTATTATATTGAGCCAAATCATAATAATTACAATTCAAGAAGTTCGGCGCCTCCATATATATCTGCTCTAACAGTCTGCAAAGTTTCATCCGGAAAGGTTTTCGCAGCTGACAGTAAACTTAAAAAAATATACGCTATAGCCCAATTTCAGAAACCTGAAGTTTGCCTACACATACGTATTTTCCAAAAAATAGAACTAATTTTTCTGTGTTAAAATCCGTTGAGAAAAGTTTCAGAAGCCAAAAAGTAGCTAACGAAAATTTAGTTTGAAAAATAGTGTATTTTTGTCAATGTTGGTCAACGTATTTTGGAAATTATTTTAGAAAGATTTGCCTACACAAACGACTTTTTGAAAAGTTGCAACTAGCAATTAGCTACATAAAACTGTTTCAAAAAGTACCAAAAGCCATATAGAATTTTTTGGTATATCGATTTAAAGATTTTTTCCCATTGAAAAATAGGCTAAAATTTCAAGTCGAACAAAATTTGACGTTATATACATCAAATGAAAGCTAATTTAATTTGGACCAACTTTTCTTCTTGAGTTAACTAACGAAAACGTACGTGAAAAATTTTATCGCCCAAAGTCGGTTATTCAGAGCGCCACCTTAAGGTGGCGCTCTGAATAACCGACTTTGGGCGATAAAATTTTTCACGTAAGTTTTCGTTAATTAACTCAAGAAGAAAAGTTGTTGCAAATTAAATTAGCTTTCATTTGATTTATATAACGTCAAATTTGTTCAACTTGAAATTTTAACCTATTTTTCAATGGGAAAAAATCTTTAAATCCATATACCAAAAGATTCTATATGCCTTTTTGTACTTTTTGAAACAGTTTTCAGTAGCTAATTGCTAATTGCAACTTTTCAAAGAGTCGTTTGTGTTGGCAAACCTTTCTAAAAAAATTTCCAAAATACGTTGACCAAAATTGACAAAAATACACTATTTTTCAAACTAATTTTTCGTTAGCTAGTTTTTGGCTTAAAATTAAAATAACTAAAAATTTGTGCCGGTAACGAAAATTCAATAAAAATAGCACCTCGGCAAGATAATTGTTTTTAATTTAAGCTATCGATTGTTAAATTTGGTTGAGGCACCATTGAGCTACGTCATTTCAAAAATTAGTCAAATTTTTCAAAATTTCTATTTTGATGCAGTCATAAAAATTGCTAAAATGTTCCGAGACTCATCAAACTTTGCAAAAATGCTTGTCTGGTGTTCATCTTGATTGCACTTAAGCAAAAAAGTTCGTATCAGCAAGAAGCAAAAAATCATAGCAATTTGATTTATTAGAAGTTACTCAGAGTGCCACCTTAAGGTGGCGCTCCTGAAATATGACTTTTTAAAAAACGTCAACCTGGGGCTAATTTTAGATGTGCAATAGCAAGCTGGTGTAAAAGTATTCCCAAGCACAAAATAAGAAGTTAATTGAAACAACTTAGCATTTCGATTCACTGTAGGTGTAGACCAAACGTGAGTGGAACTTCGGCTTGCGATTTCTTCACAACTAGATAGCTGTTGCACAACCAAAAGCTCATTTTGCTTGCCATAACGTAACCGAGAGGTCGCAAAAAGTAATTTTTTATGAATATGATTGATATAATGAAAAATACTAAAATCACGATTTTTGAAAAACGTAAATTTAACCACAATTCTTAAATACTATCGATTTGCTCAAAATCAAATTTTGCGACCGCTCGAAGACAACGAGGCACATTTTTGTGCCATTTTTTAACTTTCGTTGTCTAGCTAATTTTTAAAATCGCAAGCCGAAAATTTGCGCTTGTACTCACACGCACTTTATTTCAGCATTATGCAGAACATACTGCTTTATTTAAAAAAATTGCACCACACTCAACAAAACGCGGAAAATTTTTAACTATGTTCAAGTGAAACACAGCTGCTAGTGTTTTTCAATCTTTCAAAATCGTTGCATACGTGTAAATGCACTGGCTTGTGAAGCTACATTCCGTGAAAATCTATTTTTCTTGCTGAAAAAAGCTCAAAAGTTTTAAAAATTTTTTTCATGTGATATGCACATCAGTTGAAGGAACTTCAAGCCTGAACGACTTTTGTGCTTACCATGTATGGTTAGTATTGCGCATTTTCGCGAAATAATGGCCAAAACCCACATCAGGGGCCGTATTCTCAAAATTACCTGCAGGTAAAGTTAGGCTAACTTTACCCACAGGTAAAGTGAAGGTAAAGTCGTATTTTCAAACAATGCTTAAAGCCAATGTGATAGCTAAAGTTACCCTTAAGATTCGGTCCTGAAAAGTGCTTTATCTTGTTTCGCAGCTAAATTTAATGTATTGTGCAAATTTTTAACCTCAACCGTCGACGTTAACATCGTTTTCAATTTTAACTTTACCTTTACCCACAGAATTAACTTTACCTTCACCTTACCTATGGGTAAAGTTAGCCTAACTTTACCTGTAGGTAATTTTGAGAATACGGCCCCAGGAGCGCCACCTTAAAGAAGCCCTAATTGATTTTTAGTAGGGATGGGACCGAAAAAAATTTCACCGAATACCGAATACCGAATATTTGGTTTTTTATTTTCGGATGAAAACCGAATACCGAATACCGAATACCGAATAGTTGTCATTTGCCAAGCAAAGTTTTCTCAGATTTTAAAGATCCAGAAAAATATTACGTAATAGATAAGTATATAAATACTACGTATAGTACCCCGGGGTGGAGTGGGACAGTCTTTTTGGGGGTGAAAAGAGACAGCCCCACCTAAAAAGTTTCAGAAACAATGGCGAAACATGCAACTTTGAGCGTAACAAGTACATACACAATATCGGCACAGATTCGGTTTAGGCGGTAAATGCTAACTCACATGTTTTCAACGTAGAAACATGTTTAACATGCTACATATGTATATAAGCCATGTATTATCATACCAATATACAAATAAGTATTGTGCCAGTGTGCTGTCGAATATACCCCCGTCGTGTAGTCAACTTTTTGCTTCTTGCAAACCTGTGGTTTCAGTGGCGTAGCCAGGGGGGGGGCCCGGGGGGCCAAAGCCCCCCCCCCTCAGCGATTTGGGCCCCCCCCTCGGATAAAAAATTTGGGTCGCGTAGCACCCCCCCCCCCCCCGGTAGACAAACTTCAAAAATTTTTCGGGCAAAAAGGCACTTTGGCCCCTCTCTCAACTCGATCCTGGCTACGCTACTGTGTGGTTTTTTATGCCATACAGTAGCGTACCCAGGATTTCGCGAAGGGGGGGGCTGAACTGCTGGTCGACGACCGGGGGGGGGGGGTGAAAGGGTGAAAACGCACACGCAGTCCGCGGCAGTCTGCAGAAAGTTCAGCTTTTTAAAATTTTTTTACTGATTTCATTGATATTGCAAAAAAGTTTTATTTACGCAACATGTCGTGTAATCATAGTGGTTGCAGGGGTCTGGGGGCGGCAGCCCCCAGAAGCTGGAGCTTTTTTAGAATTTTGAAATAAATTTTGCATTGAAAAACCATTTCTAAGCAACAGTTGTTGTGAAATCATAGTGGTTGCAGGGGTCTGGGGGCGGCAGCCCCCAGAAGCTAAAGTTTTTTTAGAATTTTGAAATAAAATTTGCATTGAAAAAGCAATTCTAAGCAACACTGGTAGTAAAAAAAGAGTGGTTGCAGGGGTCTGGGGGCGGCAGCCCCCAGAAGCTAAAGCTTTTTTAGAATTTTGAAATAAAATTTGCATTGAAAAAGCAATTCTAAGCAACACTGGTAGTAAAAAAAGAGTGGTTGCAGGGGTCTGGGTTTGGCAGCCCCCCCCCCCAGAAGCTGGAGTATTTTTAGAATTTTGAAATAATAATTGCATAGAAAAACCAATTCTAAGCAACACTTGTCGTGAAATCATAGTTGTAGCAGCGGTCTGTTCAGAGTCAGATTTTGTTATGTCAAATATTTCAAACTTTTAACCTGTTTAGATAAAAAAAGCACAAAAAATCGGCCCATGGGGGGACTAGCAAACCTGAAAAATACGTTGTATACAGGAAAAAATTGAAGAAAAACCATGGGTGACAAGGGCTGTCCTTAGACGTTCGTCCTCCACTCCACCCACCACACGGTTTTTAATTAAAAGCCACACAAAATATATAACTAAATACCAATAATAGTTGTCAGCATTACTCATTATTAATGCACCATAGCAAATATAAGTCATGTATATACATTAGAGCAGTAATGAATTAGGGGCGAGATCCCCTCGAAAGAAAATTTTGGAAAATTTTTGAAATTTCAGTGTAATTTTAGTCAATTGGGAACGTGCCGGAAAATTTTTTTCAGCGGTGTCATAAAACCAAAGAAGACCACAGGAAAAAAGTGAAAAAAGGGGGGGCTGAAATCGCGAAGGGGGGGGGGCTAAAATCGCGAAGGGGGGGGCTGATGTCCCCCTAGCCCCCCCCCCCTGGGTACGCCACTGATGCCATAGCTAAGGTCATGACCTAAATTTTTCCAAATTGGACTAAATTTTTTCAGCGATTGAGGCCAACTGGCCTAAACTTTTTCAGCTACCGATGAATAAAAAATTTCCGATATATACGTCTCCAACTGACCAAATTCGGCCTGAAAATCAAAAGAATTTCTATTTGTTTTTGAAGGCTGCTACCCCAAGCTTTCAGACACGGCTTTTGTGTTCTTTGCTTTTATCTTTCATGAAGGTTAATCCCTGTTCACCCCGGCTGTCTCAGGGTCTTGGGCTGTTTTTGGAGTGAAGTGGGACAGTTATTAAACTGCTTGTGAACCTTGCAGAGTTTGCTGGCATTTTCAATTTTTTTGGGTTTTGACAATACTGATAAGCCTCCATCAAAAATTCACGCAGATATGTATGTGCTCTCACTGTTATAGGCCTCACAAATGCTAATTAGAGGTTATTAGCTAAAATAGATAGTTTTAATGTTTTTTGTGTACATATCAGGTCGAAGTGTAGTGCTAATTGAAGGATTAACTAAATGAGTTCTTATTCTACACGTTCCTTGATTTGCAATTTTCATGCTTTTCTAACTATTCGGTATTCGGCCGAAAACTGACTTTTCGGTACCGAATACCGAATACTCGTTTTTCGGCCGAAAACCGAATACCGAATACCGAATTTTCGGTACATCCCTAATTTTTAGAATTTTAATTTTTTTAATCTGAGCCCCTAGTGAGAGACGTTTTCGCAATTTATTTCTGAAACCCATTTTTAGCCCGTTCCAAACACCTGCTTGAATTGAAAATAATGTTTAAGATTTTATAGAATCAAAACAAGTGCAGTTGGGGGGTGGTGAAGTGGAAAGAATGGTCCTATTTTTTGAAGTTGAGCACCTTGAGGGAAGCATTTTTTAAAGTAGAATCCCTATCCACAGATTTAGATTTTTTGAAGGATATACATATATGGACTTTGTATGTATAATGCAATGGAGCCCTCAAAAATAGCATTTTCAGTGTTTTTGGAACTTTGGAAGTGAACGTAGTATGTATATACATGTACACACACGGGGTCTCGGTCTGTGGGGGATAGGACGGGGGGTGCTTGTCCCGGGTTTTTTAAAATTTTAGCTGGGGCTTGTCCCGAGGTTTCGGGGGCTAGAACTTACAAAAACGCAAATTTTTTTAATTTCCTCTTAAAAATGAGAAATTTTTTGCAAGGGTCAACCATTTTCAGCGATCTTTTTCGCTTATTGCTCGTTTTTGAAGCATTTTACAGCGATTTGGGGCATTTTTTTAGTTTTCGAGCATCCTTTTTTCAGCACCAAGGAGAGGGGCTTGTCCCTATGGGTCAAATCTGACGGGGGCTCGCTCGCCCCCAGCCCCCTTCCCCCAGGTCTCCAGGTACATCTGCGAACGAAGGCCAAAGTTTGAAGCCAAAAATGGCTTTAGTCTTTGTTTTTTTGGATAGTTTTGTATACGTTATGCAGCACATGTATATATACATATGCCTGTGGAATATACACATGTATATATACAAGCAAGCACTACTACTATAGTCGTAAAAAATTTTGAAAAATACTTTGAAAAAAAGTGGTCCTCCTTTGCTTTCCTTTGTTTGTGGGGTTAAATGCAGTTGGGGGGGAGGGAAATAGTGGACCTATTTTTTTTAGTGGAGCACCTTGGGGGAAGCATTTTTGCTTCAAGAACCCCTATTTCATTTTTTGGATTTTCTGAGATATGACCCCCCGAAATCTGGGGTTAAATGCAGTTGGGGGGGGGAATAGTGGACCTATTTTTTTTGAGTAAAGCACCTTGGGGGAAGCATTTTTGCTTCAAGAAATCCTGTTTCATTTTTTTGGATTTTCTGAGATAAAACCCCCCGAAATATGAACCCTCAGTGAGGGACGTTTTCGCAATTTTTTTCCGAAGCTCTTGTTTTTTCCATTCTAATCGTGTCTAAATAGTGTCAGATTATTGGGTTACAATTCTTTAGAATCAAAACAAAGGCTCTTTGACCGGGTTCCTGCTGAAAAACTGGCCAAATTCGCCAGAAACGTCCAATTTTTGACCAAATTCAAACTTGGCCTTAATTTAGGCTTGGGCTTAGGCTTAGGGCTTAGGCTTAGTATGGGGCTTAGGCTTAGTATCAGGCTTAGGCTCAGGCTTAGGCAATAAAAAATCGAAATTTTCAGAAAAAATCCTGCCAGCTTAGCTTAGAGAATCCTGCCAACTAAGCCTAGACGATGCCTTAAAACATCATAACGCACTCAAAACTATCCAGAAAGAAAGATTATAGTCATTTTTGGCTTCGAACTTTGGCCTACGTTACCTTCCAAAATCACTGAAAATGCAAATTTCAAGTGGTCATATCTCAGAAAATCCAAATTTTTGGATAGGGGTTCTATTACGAAAAATGCTTCACTCAAGGTGCTATACTCGAAAAAATAGGTCCACTATTTCCCCCCAACTGCACTTGATCCTGTTTGTGAGTTTAATTAAAAAAATTGAATAAGTTTTGGTTGAGTTTTAAAACAATTTAAGCATTTTGCTCCTCTTTCCTTGGATGGGTCAGAATCGACCCGTATATATTTTTTCCCGCGACCGTATATATTTTTTCCCCGAAGTGGGGTTTTGTGGTTTTGAAAAGCAACTCAGCGAATGATTGTGGGAAAAAAGTTTGCCCGAGAAATTTAATCCAGCAAAGCAAAAAAACCTTGTACTCGTGTTGTATTTTTTACCCCATCTGACTATAAAGTTCAACTTGCCCAAAATGCTTTAAAATCGTTTAAGATAAGGAAAACGAAACTAACCCTGGTCTATTACTAATTATATAAGTGTTTTGAATTAGTTGGCAAAGTTTTTGAAGTAAAGTCACTGAGTTCAAATGTTTTGTGTAACCCTTCATGAACAGTGGAATATATACGGTTTATTGAAAAGCTCAAAATTTGTGGATAGGAGTTCTTCTGTTACTAATTAAATTATCAGATTTTTATGGGATTTCTGTTTCTGACAGACGGGGAGGGGGGGGCTCAGTCCTCTGCTGTCCATGCCCTTGTTTTGTCTAAATAACACTTCCTCTTCAATATTTCAGTTGTCCCGACTGTCTCTCGTTAGCACGAGGTGTTCACAATGGGTCTTTCACTGTCAAGTTTATTTAACAGACTGTTTGGCAAGAAACAAGTTAGGATATTGATGGGTAAGTGAAATTGTGTTATATATTATATATAGTAAGTAACGTTACATCAGACAGTGTACATAACACAAGTAAATGTAGCATAATATACTCGTGTACAGCGTGTACAGCTTATTTGCTTAATACAATGTGTATGTAGCTTATCGGTTTGCAAGCTTCTGAAAGCTCGTCGGGCCGCCGAATGTGTAATTTTCGGTGTTTTGAGCCCCGCTATCACTTTCGATGGCACTGGTCAGGAAACTAGCATTCTTTTTGAACTAAATATGCTATATAATGTGTGTCGTTTTTCGGCGTTCAAGTTTGAATTTTGATTGCATTTTGAGACATTTCAAAAGTATCACTTTTGAAAATGGGGTTGCAGGGATTTTTTGCGTAAAAATAGTGTATTAAAAATCTAGTGGGTGGTTTGTTACAAAAATGTGAGAAATAGCACAATTTAGGGAATTTAGGGTCTTTTTGAAGGGGGTCCCGGTTCCTGATCCGGTATTTTGAAGTGGTACCGGTTCCTGTAGTTTTAGAGTTCCGTCCTGTCGATATCCCTATGTACAATATTACATTAAAAAATGTGTACAAATGTATATACAATAAACACGCAAATCACACGCGTGTTGAGTGTTGACTGACTGAATGGTTATATATAAATTTCTATTTCATACTATATTTAGTTGTGATGTTATTTTTTTAGTCGGCTTAGACGCTGCTGGAAAAACCACCATATTGTACAAACTGAAGCTTGGTGAAATCGTGACAACCATTCCTACAATAGGTTTGTTATTAGTTGTTCGCGTTTTTTAGTTGCTTGTTGTTGGTTTGCGTATTGACACCGTATATATTGTTAATAGTTGTTTTCGAAGACGTTCCGTTTTAAGCCCGGTTCATACTTGTCATTAAAAACATAGGAACAGGGACAAGGACATTTTCTATCAGCTGTTATGTAACGTTCACACAATGGTTTGGTCTGATTTTTTGCATAATAACTCTGATAAGGACAAGAATAAGGACAAGTATTAACCGGGCTTTAGACGGCGATGTATCGTTTTCACGTCGCATGCGCATTAAGATTTCATTTTTTGTCCGCCTCTAGAGAGGTGGGGCTTACGTAACAAAGTTTGGCGGCTCACGATTCTAAATTGAAAATTACTTCGCAACCCTCTTCCGCAGATAAATAACCGTTCAAAATCTCCTGCCGGTCCATGTATATATATGATATTATATATAGCCCATCGAAGGCCTGACACAGGCCGAAGTACAGGCTGAATTAAACTTGTTTTTATATAATAAAAATCGACATATATATATATACATATATACATATATATATATATAGTGACGAATCAGATAGGGGGACGATGGTTCCCTCTCTTTGAAGCTGGAGTTAATAAAAAAACAAGGTCCATGACCCCACTTGTCCCCTTTGGAAATGTGTATTGCGTACTTTATCCATATGTATGTATGTATGTTTGTATCATTGTATGTATGTATGTATGTTTGTATGTTTATGTATAAACTGCTGCAACTTATTGATTAAACGTAATTCATACTGTCACGTAGTTATATATAATTTGACTAGCGCACGCAATATTCTTGATGCTAAATTTTTTGTTTCAGGATTCAACGTTGAAACTGTAGAATATAAGAACATTAGCTTCACTGTTTGGGATGTGGGCGGTCAAGACAAAATCCGACCCCTCTGGAGGCATTATTTTCAAAACACCCAGGTTCGTCTCGGACCGTGTATTAATTAACAGCACAAAGTTTTTAAGGGTCGAATGCAAGAATATTTGTTTAAAGTGGTCATTGCGTTTTTAGATGCTTTTGTCGGAAAGCTATAGCTCAGCGTTTATAAATTTAAATCACAAGCGGTCGTTTGCTGTGTGTAGAACAAAATCTTACTTAAATGTATGCTATGCGTTGAAACTTAGCATTTGGTTTTGTTTCCAGTATATACAAGCGGCTAAAGAAAGGTCCTTTCCAAAATATTAGGATGTTTTACAAAAAGTTTGCGCCACAGCTCTGAATCATACGGTTAAAAATTGGTAAGGTTTGTGACATGTTTAAAATCCCCAGCCGTCTCCCCCACTGTTTTAATAACTAGTCAATTAACTGAGAAAATAACTTAAAAACAAACACACCGATAATTTAAAATATTTTCTTATAATTGAAGCCCTCTAAAACTGGCCACAGGTGAAATTTCGAAAAAAGTGAGAGACTTGTCTGGGGAATATTTTGACCTTTACAGTACTGTGCCAAAAATTTCGTGCTTAGGCTTTATTTGTAAGTTGAGTTCTGAGGGCGCAAATTTTACACAGAAATCAGAAAATCCTCGAAAATGCAACTACCACCTTTAATTGTAAAACACACCCACTAAAATGATTATGGCCGATGATTGTGCGCCGATTGATCGGACCCTCTGCCCCATCTTTTACCTCTGGCGGGCGTGTGGAGAGTCTAGAGTAGTAGCAGTATGTAGTGTTTTTAATATTACATTTATGAATAGTAAGAAGTTGGATCTGTTTTTACGAAAAAATGTTTAAAAATGTGTTTGTAAAATTATCTTCGTGACTGGGAAAAAAGTCTGGGTTTTTGGTTTAAAGAAGGTTTCCTTCTGTGTAATCCATTAAAAAGGCCCCAACAGGAAGCAATTAGCATGAGAGCTGATTAATAAACATTGTTTTTGAAAAAATCATTTCATCATAAATAAAATAAAAGAATTTTACATTGTTTTTTAGGGTCTGATTTTCGTGGTTGATAGCAACGATCGAGAACGAATAAACGAAGCCAGGGAAGAGCTGCACAAAATGGTATCACTATCATATTAATTTTTAATGTGTACTGTATTTTAATAACTTGTTTATAATTTCATTGAGTTAATAATTTAATAATAATAATTTAGTATTTTTATTATTGTAGTATATATACTTTTAGCGGTATCATAATGTGGAGACTAATACAACAGTTATACCATGATTTTTACAACATGACGATGATTGGACAGTCAGTCCCTTATGGTCAGCTTGGCATTATCAGGGATATTTGAGATATTATTACTATTTGCATGGCATATTGGCAGGACTTCTCTAATCTCTAATCATTGTCTAGGCAATAAATATACTCAGTGAAACACAGTTTAAAGGCATATACTCAATACTCGGCCGAACATATTTAGCTATTTAATTCAATCATTTACTCTTTGGTGCATCTGCACTTTTTATATATTTATAATCCTATTGATCCGATTATTCCTGATACTAATCCTATTGATCCGATATTGTTGTTGTAGCTTCAAGAGGACGAACTCCGTGATGCTACTCTGTTGGTGTTCGCTAATAAGCAGGATTTGCCCAATGCTATGAATGCAGCTGAGTTGACCGACAAGCTGGGACTCAATCAGCTGCGCAATCGACAGGTAGACTAGAGCGGGTGTTCTTTTCATAGGAGGCAGACTTTACCAATGAAATTCTATATCGAGTTAGTTATTAGTTAATGCAGTTAATCTAATCCCGTTAACTCGAATTTGTGAACAGCCCTTTTCTGTTTTTTTAGAATTTATTTTTATGTTTTTGTTTTTATATTTGTTTTTTATTTTTGTTTTTAGTGGTACATCCAAGCCACCTGTGCCACTCAAGGCCATGGCCTGTACGAAGGCTTAGACTGGCTGTCCAATCAGTTGTCCCAGTGATATACGCCCCCCCCCCCCGCCCCAAAACCCCACCCTGTAACTTCCGCTATTTTATTAATGTCACCGGCCCCCCTCATTCTACATTAAAAAATATTTTATTATGAATTAACTACTACTGTTGAAATTTATATTATATTAATTACAACAATATTATTATATTGTGACTGTCTATTAATATTATATATATCGGTTATGCCACAGTCTATAGGTTCACTTTTTTTGTTGTTGCGTTATTTTTTGATTCAGTGATGGTATGATAGTTATTGCAGTGAATGTTTTATAAAGGTTTTTGTGTCAGCTGGTAAGTACTAATTGAAATGATTTTCCTATTAGAATAAGTGGAATATGTTTCCAATGATATAAGATAAAGTTTGTTGGTTTAGTTAGTTTTATTTTTAAATGTTTGCACTTTCTCACGTAAAAAACGTACTTTAATATTGCGTAGATTTAGCAGCATTACAAAAAAATGATAATTTTATAGTACGGAAAGGAAAACCCACTACATATTTCTGACTTACTATTAATTGAAGAGTTTATTAAAAGTAAGTTTTACTCTGTATCCTTGTTTTTAGTTTAAAAAATTTGATGCAAACTAAGAGGCATTGTATGTTTGTTAGTAGTATATTATAATGATATCAGTATCAGATCTATTTATTAACTGTAAGTGCCTCATAATATGTATATCGAAAACATTTATATACGTTTATACAGCAAAGCAATTGTGGGTTAAATTTACGAAGGCCGAAAATGGCCTCTATATTAAATAGTGTGATCATTTGTATGAAAAACTCTAGAGACGAATTTCAGAATCAAATTGAAGTTTGAATATTAATTCTCAAATAAGTTAAATATATATTTCAAGCCGAAAACTCCGCATTTTCTAAACTTTTTTTGAAGCATTGTGTGCGGCAATTCAAAATTGGACTTAACTGAAACGCATTTTGTAACCGATTGGAATGGTGTTGTTAAAAGTATTTTTTGTTGACTGGAAAAAATATAACAAAAAACCCTGAACCCTGAGAGAAAACAAGTGACTAGTGTCGAAGATTTTGCTAAAATCATGATTAAAATTTTTTTTCGTCGTGAAATAACGTGACTCGTTTTGTGTCTGGGTTCAGCCTTTTTTGTCAAACTTCTAAACAAGCAGTTGTGGTAACTTTGTAATATGAAAGTACATAAATGGTTAGAACTCACATGGGATAAATAGCTTAAAAAAGTATTCTTAAAATCTTAAAAAACTGTAAGTTTCACATTATGTACTTTTCTTCAACTGTGTTATTTCGTTGGTTTGTTCGTATTATCTTATTGAAGTTTTTTCTTTGTTTTACTATTTTGTTCTCAACGGTATTGTCATGTTAGCAGTTTGCGGTTCTAGTTTTTGTAATATCTAAAAAAATTAACTAAAAAACTGAACATAATCGTTGGAATTATTGTAGAATTTCATGAAGCCAGAGGGATTTTCGCAGTTAATCTTATTCTGTGATTTAATGTATGAAAATAATGATCGTGAAAAAACGACGAAAAAGTGAAAAGTTTGCGGACTGCTGTCTTCGTTTTTTTGTTATGTTTCGGACTGTGGTATAATTATGTGGGCTTGCTGAATAATACAGTCTATGACCATTCCAATGTTGAATCTTGATGTCCTGGGTTCGAATCCTGCTTGAGGATTTTTCAGAAAAAATGTAATTTTGTTCGCTTAAATTGTCGAGTACACTAATTCTGCCCTGATCCTATGAAAAGAAGTCTAACTTGGAAAAGTTTGTAATTTGTTGGTGTCTCGTACAAATCTTACAATAATTGTAATTACCGTATGCATCATTAGTTTTTTTGCATTGACAGTTGTTACAATTGTAAGACTTGTTGAAGTCAACATCTGGGGCCGTATATATTCTCAAAATTACCCATGGGTAAAGTTAGGCTAACTTCACCCTCAAGTTAGTAAGGTTAAGGTAAAGTTATTTCTGTTGGTAAACGTAAAGTTAAAGTTGAAAAGAAGGCTAACGCCTACCGTTGTGGTTAAAATTTTGCAGGACACATTATATTTAGCTGCGAAACAAATTAAAAACACTTTTTTGATGCGAATCTTAAACGTAACTTTAGCTACCGCACATTGGCTTTAATCATTTTCTGAGAATACGACTGTACCTGTGGGTAAGGGTAGTCTAACTTTACCAGGTAATTTTGAGAATACCGCCTCCGGCCCCTGATTTGTTCATTTAGTGCTGTATTTTGATTGGATAGAGAAAAGTATGATGCTTTTTTTCAACTGCAGCCTCCAGAATTTGTGATGTGGAAATGTTCTTATGATATAACTGTTTGCTCGTTTTATGATTTGTGGCTAAATGGCCGTCGTTTACTGAAGGATAAATTTATATACTGTCGAATTTTTTAACGGGTGGTGGTGATTATTGTATCGGTATTATTACTTATTATTTTCAAATTCAGTTATTGGATTCGGCTTTAGAATTTTTATCGCTGTCATTTTAGACTAATTGCTTTGTAGCTATTGAAACTTACATTTACTGAATTTATTTGCGTTTTCAGAATACAGAAGTTTGAAATTAGATTTTGGTTGTTGTTTTTTATTTGATACTATAAGCCTTGTTTGGTAAATTCTATGTGAATTCTTCTATGGACCGTATTGTTAATAAATTATCATTGAAGGTGTTAGTTTGTAGATTGTTTTTCTGATAATCTGTACAAGGATTGTTTTTTGTTTGCTCGTGTAGTTGCTCACACGTCGTTGCGATAGACTTTTTGCAGCAGATTCTAGTGTTTTATTTAGAGATATATGGCTGGCGTATACTAGTGGTAGACTAAGTTTAAGCTTGGTTTATGGAAAGTGAAAGGAATGTCATTAGGTTCGTGTATCTCAAAGTCATGGTTGAAACACGCTATGTCGGTAGAATGTAATTTGTCCGTTAAAAGCAGGAGTAAGGGTCGATTCATGCTTACGGACATAGCGGTTGAAGGGAAAACGGCAAACGGACGAAAGTATAATATTGGTACGCACGATAGAGAAATGAATGGTGAATAAAACAATCAGCCGATTAAAGGAGCACTGTTTTCGAGTTGTAAGCGCGCAAAGTTCAGTAAAAATTTTGAGCTCGCCCTAGAGTATTAACACAGCAACCGTGCGCTTGTCGTAGTTACTAACAGCTAGAAATGAACTCATCAGCTGTGTCTGATGCACAAAAAGCTGACAGCCGCTGCCGGAGTTGCCATAGAATATCAGAATGTTGCCATAAAGAAAGTACTGCTTTTGCGATGAAACAGTCAAATTTTCACATTGCTTCATAAAGCATAGGTTTCGTTGTGTGACAGTAGGACAAACTGTCGCAAACTAGACAAAGTAGCACAAACTAGACTTGAGCCGAGCTGTATTCACTTCACGCAAAAATGTCTCATTTGGCCTCGTAGGATTTTTGGAACTGCTTAAGGACAAAACGATAGGGACAAGCGTAAGGACAAGTATGAACCGGGCTTAAGCGTAACCATAACAACAATTTACGGTGGACTGCACCAAATCAGGTTAACTTAAGTCTGAGCTGGAGCTAATCTCCAGTTAAATCGATTTAGTTAAATGATCGCAGCTAAACTCCAGTTTTTAACTAAAACTTAAGCGCCAACTGCGCTAATCTTCACTGGTGCAGCGGACTTAAACCGATTTAAGGAATTTAACCCTGAGCTAAATCGGTTTAAGCTAATCGTCAGTTAATCCGATTTGGTGCAGTCCACCGTAAGTCGTCAAAGTCTGGCTTGTCTTCCAACCTGCTTCTTCACACGCGATAGACATTTCGACTTCCGAACAAATCAGGCAACTTGATTCTTCTAATTTTCTCAAATTGCTCATCTAAATAAGTTGTTGACGATGTTTCCAGCAGAGTTAAATTTCATTCAACTTTATGTCAACATTTTCGAGATAGCTAGGCTATTAAAAGTTACGAGCATGTTGAAGCTGCTTTATGGCGAAGGTATGTCCGTTTGTTTATTCAGTGAGACCCCATTTTCTCCTGTTTTATAAATCCCGGAAATGATCCAATTTCCTATTTTACTATGTTCAGCCAATTGCAGCAGCAGCTGTCGCACCTAAATCCGCCGGTTTGGCTCTCTCGCTTGGTTAATTTATGGCGTAATCTGTAAAGTCACGTAATCTAGGGGACTCAGCGTTCAATGCTGTTCAGAAATTCACCTTTGAAAAATGATTTTGTCAGTTTTCACTCTTCTCTGGCAATTGAGATTGCTTTTGGCACACATTTCCGAAAAGTGAGGCTTTTCACCAATCAGAAATTTCAGAAAACTAGCTATACGTTAGAATGTTTAGAATGTTTGTAATTCCTACTTAATTAATTCAAAATAAATCTATTACTAAATCAGATAGATCAATGAACAGGATATTGATGTTAATACTTTATTTGACTTTAAACCAGGTTCATCATAGTTGTCATTAACAACATAAGAACAAGGCAAAAAAGCATCTGTGAATCACCGGCTCATTCGTTTTGTCCAGATAAGTTTTGCATACGAACTGGATAGGACCCAAACCCAAGCTTACTTACTTCGTATAAAAATGTGGCTCATTTGCTAAATTGCTTATGGCGCTGCTAACGTGAAATTAATTGGTTTTGCTTTTGTGGCGCACCGCTCGTTCGTTCAGTGTCCGTGTGAATGTCCGGTATTTTATGTTCTTAAGAATACAACGTTTTAAAAAATTGCTTCAGTTTTTGCCCGATTGGTATGCATAAAATTACCACAGTCTTGATTCTACTTATCTGTCTACATTAGCTGTACTCTGTAGGCAGCTACCGCTACAACAGGCTACAGTAAATTTTGTGTCTACAAATTTTCAATAGTAGTACAAGCCTTATTCTATTATCTCAATGCATTCTTTTGAATTGTTTATTTTTAATTTGATGAAATATTGACATTTTTTACCTACCTACACTTCAGGTTCAAACACCTTTTACTCCCTACTCAGAATATGGTTTGTCGTTCAAGATTTTTTCGCTGATCAGAAGTTTAAGCCAAGAGTTTTCAAGAAAACGATAATACCAACTTTTGCGTTCAGTTTTGAACGAAAGTTGGAGTTCAGTTTTGCTCATTTTTGAAGTTTTTTGAAAACATAGTTTCTTGTTGGAAAACACCCGGAGGTAGTCCGAAAACCGAAAGTAGTGTTTGTGACCGGCCGCGAAAGCCGCCGGCCAGCTCCGGCCGGCGGCCGGGCCGGCGAAGAACTTCGGCCGGCCGGCCGGCCAGCCCGTGAAAACCGGCCAGCCGGCCGGCCGGAATGGCCAAATTTTTGGATAAAACCAGTCCAGAGCGTCATTTTGGCATAAACTTAGCCTGCCGGATTGTTATGCCGGCCTAATTTTGTAAGTCGGGGGAATTTGGCTGGCCGGCCGGTGTTTTTAACGGGCCGGCCGGCCGGCCGATTTTGACCGGCCGGCCGGCCAGCTGATTTTAGCCGGCCGGCGCCGGCTTTTATCGGCCCGGCCGGAGCCGGCCGGCGACCATCCCGCCGGCCGGCCAAAAATTCCGGCCTTTCACAAACACTAACCGAAAGGCCAGTGACAAATCTGAAAAGTACAAAATTGAATTTTTGTAAAAACGAAAAAATAATTCTAGTAGGAAGTTGGATTTTTCTTGTCTTCTTTTTCGATACTCCAGGGATAAGAAAACCTGGAATTAAAAAGCCTATCATTCGTTATTCAAATAAACAATAATGTTAAGTCAGTTGCAGAAAAAGTTGGTGAGGCTTTTAGACTTTGGCAAAGACAGCTTCTAACTTAATTATTTAATTAACACTTTTTGAGCCGTAGAAATCCATGGAAAAGTATTAGCTTGAGCTTGGAGTGACATAAATTATGCGCTACAAAGTCGTGTCTTAATTTTTTGCTCACTGTTTTAAATTGGTTTTATTTATAATCCCTGGCTGTTTTTGATTTGGTTTGATTAACACTGAATTTGCATTAAGATCCACTTTTCTGCTGCTTTATATTCTTTTTTGCAACAATAGCGTCATGACTTTTCTTTGTTGCTGTTGTTTTCACTAAATGTCTTAAGATGTTTACCGTAAAACATTGTTCTGAATATAAAATTTAGAAGATAAAGTTTGTGAAGTTGTGAAACATAAGTGCTTTCTTTTTGTAGTTTTGTTACTATTGTTATTAAGCGTTGATTTGATGCAAATTTGCGGTTAGCTACGCTGCAATTGCGAACAAAATCACGCCACCAGGCTTCTTTCATAATTTTGGCTGAAGAATCCCTTTAACGGAGCCTCCCGGTTTATACTCGTCCTTGTACTTATCCCTATTGTCTTGTCCTTTAGCAAATCCAAGAAAACTACTTGGCCAAATGAGCTAATTTTTCTCACCAAAAAGTCACATGACAGCTGACAGTCACAGCTGAGGCGGCGGCAGGAAAAACTGTAGCACATTATTGTTTCAGTTGACGATTTAAAGTTTGGTGCAGCAAGGCTCATTTGCTCTTGATTTACATACTTAACTTTCTTAGGTATGTACTTTGTTGTTTTTATTTAACCCTACTTGAACAACGTTAGGTACTTGAAATAAAAGCTTTTGATATAGCAATAAAACCAGTTCCTGTAAGTTAAACTGTATCACCAATTCGGGTACTTCAAGTAACATTTTCTAACTGCTTAATACTAGGTAGGTACTCTTGGTAGTAGGTAACTATGAGCTTTACGTTTTTTAACTATTAACTTATTATCTGAAAAGATAAATATGTGCTCAAGTTTGTTTTACTAGTGCTGATGTTTAACTGATACAACGATATCAAAATGTAGTCTAACTGTAGTACCAGATCTGAACTATATGTTGTTTTAAATCTATTTTATAGTTTTCATAAAGTTTTTCAGTCAATTTCAGATTATTTGCTTCACTCATATAAAGATATACTAAGGTTGTTTTAGTTTAAAGCCCAGTTCATTCTCGTCCTTGTCCTTGTCCCTATCGTTTTGTCTTTGAGCGATTCCAAGAAAACTGCCTGGCAAAATGAGCCTACTTTTCGCATGATTACTGCTGGGGTCACTTGTAGATCGTCTGCAAAAAATTAGCCGAGCCCCGGTGTCTACCTTTCAGGTTTAAATGAATTGGTTCTCTATTACATACTTACCATAAGCTACACTTTGTATCTTACTCTCCCCTGCTTAATAACTAGCTTATTCTTACTAAATCTACTAACTACGTAGTACGTTACAAAGTAGTGCTGCAGGATGTTAAGCATCCCGCTGCATCGAGCCATTCGGCTCAAAAGTTACACTTTGATCTGCGCTGAGCAATTCAGCTCTAAGAAGCTATAAATAGTGTTTTCTAATGGCCCTTATATACTGCTGGTTAAACATCCCGGTGCCGATTCTGAAAAATACATTGCTTCAACACTGTACATCGATTATTGATTTTTCTGCATATACGCAGACAAAAATCAGCAGGCAGCTCCGAAGCTGAAAATACACCTAAAACATACAGGCTATGCAGCCTGATCAGTAGCATTAAACGCTATGACCAATTAATTTCAAAACAAGCCCGTTTTGCGAGTACAGTCAAATTTGTTGCGCGGCCGCCGAGGCGGCCGTGCATACTAATTTCAGTTAATGCACTGAAACTGAAAAGGCATGTAAATCATATTCAGTTTCAGTGCACCACTGAAGTCTGCAGGAATGACCTGCTAGCTCATGCACGTTGTGTGCGTTTGTACGTATGTGTTTGTGTGATAAGTGAATGTGTGTGCGTACTGTGTATGTGTGTCTTTCAATAATATCTCCCCATAATCGATATCATCGATTGTTACTTTAAGTACCTTTCAACTTTCAAGACATTCCTGTGCGTAACATTGTTACTTACACCGATACTCTTAACGAAACGAGTTAGTTACAATTTTAATCGCATCATCTAACGGGGCTGTGGCGTAATGGTTAAGGTGTGTGACTACGAATCAGACGTTAGTGGGTTCGATTCCCATCAGCTATGACATTTTGGCAATTTTTGGATTGCGGAAGTGTACTATAATGCTTTTATTTTTTTCAAATTTGCCTAATAAAAAAATCAAACGCCATAGGTGTCAGTTTTGTCTAAATCACCGGTCAATTCTCAAATCGCATGTACTTAGACATGCGTAAAACGTAATCGTCGAACAGTTTTTAATACTGCCAAACTTCTTAAGTCTTGTGACAGATTCAGACTCGAATAAAGATGAAACTCTGCGTAACATCTGTTATCTCAAATATGTATATGACATTAAGGACTACTTACAAAAAAAATTGGTGCATGCCGCGCCTAATTTTACCGATACGGTAAAATAATACTCACTGACATCATGTGGAAATACGTGAGCTCGTCAACAAAAGTGCTTGTTTTCGATAGATTTAGTTGTGACATGCTTTTTGTGCTGAGGATATTCTTCGAATATAAAACGCGGCACCAAAATTTTCAAAAGCCAGCATGTTTATAAAAGCATGTCTTGCAGTTAACTGTCAGTCCTAATTTTTTCAGGTCAATAATCTCGAAAACACCTTCGCACCAGAGAAATTCATACGGCGTCAGTTTAACCTTGACCCTCCCTCTCTCAAGACTGACGCGATTTTAATAATTTTTTGGCAAAATCTCGGGAAAAATTACTCAAATTTCATGAAAAATGCCAATTTTTAAGTGCTGAGTTGTTATGCTTAGGTATTGCTTAAAACTGCTTATTTAAATGTTAAAATACGCTGACCAAAAAGATATTAACTTTAATTTTTGTAGACGCCTGGATTGTCTCACCCTTTTTCACCCCTAGAAAACCCCCTCCCTCCCTTTAGACTGAATTTTGGAAAAGTCCTCCCGTCATCCACCCCCAACTATTGTGTTTGTGGAAGTATAATGGACTCTTGCTTTTTCCTACTTTGCTATGTAACAATCAGAAATTGGCTTGTGCAACATTCAAGTAATCAAAGTTTACTCCAGCATTCACAGTTTTTCCCAGCCAATTTTGGGTCCAAAATTAAGTAGTACGGTAGCGCTTGTAATCGATAGTTAAAAATATCTGGTTCGCATAATTTGTAACAAAACTGTTGCGTACATATATATATACCTAGGTGCGTAAAACTGAAAATACGGAGTACATTTAAATTAAAGTTAACATTAACTTTGGGCAAAAGTGCCAGTCACTTGGGCATAGGTAGCTCCAACTCCGCCGCTCATTTACTGTCAATGTCAACGACTGCACTGACTTATTGTGCCTGATTTATCGATTTCCTATTCATTCATGTGAGTATTGCCTGTTACCGGCGCATTGTTTACACACGTATGTACAGTACATTTAAAAAAAGTTTCCAATTCGTTACTGTAACGAGCATTCGTTACCAGAAAAAGACGAAGCTTCGTCCAAAAGGACCAAGGTTTGTCCTAAAAGACGAAGCTTGGTCCAAAAAGACGAACGTTTGTCCAAAAAGACAAAGCTTCGTTACCAAAAAAAGACGAAGGTCGTCCAAGAGGACCAAGGTTTGGACCAAGGACCAGGGTGTAGCTACGTGCATAAGTGATAGAATACGCAGAGACAGTTACATACACGCCCACACAAACACTGTAATTTGCAGACCTGCCAGCCAGATTATACTGAAATCGGTAAGTTTACGTGCATAATCATAGGACGGATTTGCAATATAGTGTATACGCGTGGCTGAGGCCGCCGCGTAAAAAGTTTCTAGCACTTAACGATACTTGCGAACGTGATACACATTACACATACATACACATTCGCAACCCGCTAAGATCAACGCTGGCGCTCAACATCACGAATTATACACATCACACTGCATTATACACTGAGATAAGATTAGCACACACGATGAACACACACGCACACTCGAGTCATGCATTTTCAGACCTGCCAATTTTACAGTGCAATTAACACAGTGAGCAAAAGATACGTGTTAATAATTACACTTTTGTAATATAGTATATACGCGGCGGCTTACGTGTTAATTGCACTTTTGTAATATAGTATATACGCGGCGGCCTCGGCCGCCGCGTAAAAATAGTTCCTTCTGTAGAAGGAACAAAAATGTTTCTCATTGGTTGAATTTTGGTCTTATTGGCTTGGCTAATCCACATATGTGTATGTAAATGTTGCTTCTTGCCGTTACGTAAGTACGTACAGTAGTTGCACAGCACAAGTCCGTACGGACGTCCGAGTACGGACAGGTTTGCTCTGAAATTTGTGTAAAGTAATTAATTATTTTATCTGGGACAGGTTTTGCACATCTTAGACAAAGCGATTTTTCGAACACGGTAACGGAGCAGAACTAGTGGTCTAAATCAGAAATAGGGCCTTTGGAAAGTTGGGGCTCCTGTTGTAGTGGCTAGTTCTCTTGGCATCGACGCGAACGGCCTGGTTTCGATTCCCGGAACCGCTATTTCTTTTTTTCGGATTTATGGTATTTGAATTTCTTTCAACAGTAGTTTGAGATAAAGTTGGTATTAAGTACAAAAATTGCTAAATTTTTGTTATATGTATGTAATCATCTGATTGCTTGTTTAATGTTGTATATTTATTTTTGATTATACTAATTTTTAGTTTATCTATACTTGTATTTTATCAACCTAATAGTTACTTTATGATTGTTCGCATATGTATGTATATTTAATAACTTTCTGGGTTTTTTAATTTTTGTTACTTAATGTATATTTATTTATTCATGTATTTATTTAGTTTCAGCTCAGTGTACCTATTTTGTATTTTCAGCTTTTTTACCTAAAGTGTGGATGTCATAATTATAAACAGCTTTGCAAGCATTTTCTGCATAAACCCAAAAACGTTTTCAGTAGCTTGGAAAATTTATCAGCTTTTCTTATCTTTCAAAAGTGTTTAAATAGTGAATAGTTTTTCTCACATGTTTTTAATTTATTGCTATTTTCTCAAAAACTCAGTCTTAGTAAGCTTCATCAATAAAATAATTTCATCTGAGGAGGAGTATATATTGCAAAAGCGGAAGTTTCAGTTTCACTGCACTGACATACTTATTTAAATACATAAATAGTGACTTCCAGGGAAAGTTAAATTTAAACTAAATTTATAAACTGATTATTAACTTGAGCTAGTGTGTATTTTTTGGTTTTATTACAAACCGGCTACAATTGTGTCACAATTCGAACGCAAATTATCTGTATAAATGCAGACCAGCGTTCTCTTCTAATTAACCATTTGAGGCACTAGGCCAATTCTGAGTTATCACTGAAACTGAACTCTTTAAATATCCTATTTCACAGTACTACAGTAGTTTAATAGGGATGTACCTATTATAATAATAATTAGTGTACAT